>PVJS01056009.1:0-12485 GCA_004027185.1 Glis glis
AGAGAGAGAGAGAGAGAGAGAGAGAGAGAGCTGAGGCTGGCCGCAAACCCGGATCCTCCAGTCTCTGCCTCCCAAAGTACTGGGATTACAAGCGTGTGCCACCACACCCGGCTATGTTTATATTTATAATATATACATATATTTGTTTTTATTGTTTAAGGAGTGAATATAGCTGTGTCCCTGTACTATGCTGGTATTGAGACATAGGACAAATATTCACTTTATTGGGTTATTCTATTGTATTGTATTTTACTTATTTACTTTTTGGTGCTGGGAATTGAACCTGGACCTTGAAAATATTAAGCACGTGCTCTACCACTGAGTTACACCCCAGGCCCATATTGTATTTTCAATATTCAGTGTTTTTAGGGTCACCATTTGGCTAATGGAGATCCTATAATCTCATTGGCTATATTGTAAAAAGGTTCTATTATAAGTACACTCTGAGTTGGGGAGTTTCAGAGGTAGAAATTGACGTGCTAAGAAAACAGCACAGCTATTATTGGAACTATAGGAAATCACTGTGCGGGGCTGGCTTGATAGACCCCAGGACAATATGGGAAAGCCCAGCCCTCTCATGTCAAGAGCACACAAAAGGACCCCTGAAACCAAGATTATCTTTAGGGAGAAGATTTTCTTTAAAAAATATGGAGAGGAGAAAAATCTTGAATTGACAATGAATTCATTCAAGAAAGACTGAGTTGTAAGCAGGAAGTCACTGAATTTATCTTCAGTTAGAAAGATATAGTATATAGAAAGATATACTCCTGCCAAGTAGAAGTTGGGGCTTATGAGTTAATTTAATTTAATTACAGAGAAATAAAATTACTTCTTAGCTCACCTGCCATCTCTTATTGTAAAAATGTATTCCTGCAATGCATTTCAGTGTAAATTAGTTCACTGTTACTATTTCAATTTTATCTCAAATTTTAGAATAATAGGCTTGATGCTCTCTTAAAGGAGTTTTAATCCACAGGGCAGAAATCAGAGTGAATTTTTAGATGTAGTAGTGAGTACTGTGGTTATCTGTTCACGTATCCTTCCTTGTGAAGCAGCCAGGACATTTAAATCAGCAGGGTCATCCCACCGCCATTACTTCAGTGATTGGTTCAGGAAAGCCAAGCCTCAGCCAATCAGCACTTGATATTTCCTTGGCCAGAGAGGCTGGTCCTGGGCCAGCCAGCCAGCACTTAGGATAGGTCTCCTCTTCAGGAGTTGTGGGAAGGGAATGGCCCCCTGTCTGCACACAGAGCTAGCTTTAGATTGAAATTGATAGTATAAAAGGCAAAAAACAAAAACAAAAGTCTGCCAAGTCACTAAATCAAATCAACACTGAAGCTATTGCTTCTGAACTTTCCAGGGCTGAGTTAATCGATCTTTTTTATTGTTTTACCCAGTTGGAGCTGGGTTTTCTGTTACATGCAATCAGAAAAGACCCTGAAATGATACATTTGGAGAAAGCCACTTTCCTAGCTCCTAAATCTAAAGGTACAAATAATGTAGCACCTTACAGTAGTTACCTCCTCCTTCAATGCCTCATTCTAGAAGGGTATCCACTGAGAAAAACCACGTCCATGAAGTGAAAACCCCAGCATATCCCTTATTTTCCATATTTCATATTTATCTTCCCTCTAACTGTGGTGTCACTCTTCTAGTGACCTCAGTACAATGGATCTATCTTCCCTTCCCTCCCTGCCACTTCTTTCTTCCTTAAAGAGAAGGGAAAGAACAAAGAGAAAAAAGAGAAAGAGAGAAAGAAGGTGAGTAGGCAGGCATCTGCAAAAGCGCCCTACTTCTCATCAGGTGGACAGAACATTCCTTATTGGCTCTTACATAAAACTAAGAATGTGTGCTCCCATTGTCCAGGGAGATGGGGTGACTGCAGGAGAGCAAGCCATTCCACACATTCTGCTGACAACTGACAACTGACGACCAGGTGACGCAAGCAGCAGAAAACCATGCCCGTCGACTGTTGGCTCTGGGCTGGCAGCTAAAGGATGATGATATTCCCCTCACCCAGGTTCCCTCTCACATACCACTCCTAGGCTTTTCTGGTAATCTCCCAGACCAGAGTTTAGAACAAGCCAGTACACCAAGCACTTATCAAAGTGCAAACATTTACTTTACAATGTGGCAGTTACAAATAACCAGCCAGAGACTCTGTGCCCCTCAGGGAAGGCTATGGTCCAGGGTGGCTACAATGTGCCCAAGACTTCCTCCCAGGGGCCTTCTTTCCATATTCTCCTATTTCCTTCCAGGGACTGCAAATTAGTGATGTTCTAAGGGGACCTCAGTCTCTATGGGGGTTACATTTCCAAATTCCTACTCTTTCCCTCTACTCTTTGCTTTTGGGGACAGGAGACAAATCACACACTGGCCGGTGTGTAGGGGGAGAGGGAACAGGAACAGACTGGCATGTATTTGTTATATCATAAGACGTGAGCAACCAGGAAAGAGTCTAATTCCCAAAGCTTGGTTTCAGCTCACAGAGCAGACTCTGAGGTCAGGAGGAGGTACAGAGGCTGAGGGCTGGGCTGCTGTGGAGTCTTAAGTCCTGAGGAAGTGCAGGGAATTGCCGAGGAAGAGAGCAGGATGGAGCAAAATAGCTTTGGGTATGATATAGGGAGAAATGCCCATGTTGTGTCGTGGAGGATTAGATCCTGCATCCATGTGATGCAAAGATGGGTTTAGAGTTAATGCCATGCTAGCTAGAGTGACATTAGAAGAGGTTCTGTGCTTGGTAGCATGATGTCTAAGAACCTTTAAAACTCTACTGAAAGAACTTGCAAAACTACATTAAGAAAACAATCCCAATAGAAAATGGGCAAAAGACATGAAAAGATGCTCAACCTATGAGGATTTATCATGGTAAATAAACTCACAGAAAGACATTCAGTATCACTAGCCATTGGAGAAATTCAAATTAAGACCACACTAAGATGTCATTGCATACCTGTTAGAATAAGTAAAATAAAAAATAGTAATCATAGCAAGATTGTTACTGGCACAATATGGAGAAACATGATCTCTAATATATTGTTGATGGGAATGTAAAATGTTACAGTCACACTGGAAATAGTGTGGTAGTTTCCTTAAAAACTAAATATATACTTGCCATGTGGCCCAGCAATTGTACTACTGGGCATTTTCCCCAGGGAAATGAAAACTTATGTCCACATAATAACCTGTATACAAATGTTCATAACAGCTTTGTTTGTAATAGCCCCAAACTGGAAAGAACTAAGATGTTCCTCAAAAGGTGAGTGGTTAAACATTCATACCACGGAATATTAATCAGCATTGGAAAGAGATATTTAAATAACATTCTCAAAATGACAAGATTAGAAATAGAAAACAGATTAGTGGTTAGGAATGGAGGGGTGGTGGGGAGTGAGTAGGATTGTACAGGGGCAGCATGAGGGAGATGTTTATGGTGATGGAACTGTCCTATATGTCGAATATACTGCTGGCTACACAAATCTACATCTGTGACAAAATGGCATGGATGATACACATACATTGTACCAATGTCAATTTCCTGGTTTGGGCTGGGTGTGGTGGCTCACACCTGCAATTCCAGCGACTTGGGAGACTGAGGTAGGATGATTGAAAGTTTGAGACTAGCCTGGGCAACTTGGCAAAAATTAAAAAATGAAAAGGGATGGCAATATAACTCAGTGATAGAGTACCTCTGGGTTCAATCCCTAGTGCCACACGTACACACACACCAGAAAACTTTCCTGGTTTTGATATTGTACTATAACTATGCAAGATGGAGCCATGGGGGAAATTGGGTGAAGATCTCTCTGTACTATTTCTTTCCAACTTTCTGCATCTAAGATTATTTATTTTACTTTATTTTATTTTATTTTGTACTGGGGATTGAACCCAGAGGCTTTCAACCTCTGAGCTACACCCTCAGCCCTATTTTATTTTTTATTTTGAAACAGGGTCTCACTAAGTTGTCAAGGCTGGCCTCGAACCTGCAATCCTCCTGTCTCAGCCTCCCAAGTACTAGGATTGTAGGCATGTGCCACCATGCCCAGCCTTAAGATTATTTTTTGAAAAGATTTTTTAAAGCCCTGTTGAGGGTCTTTGGACTTACGCCAGATGATGTGAACTTCTGTGACTCAGGCTGTTCAGCATTGATTCACTGATCATTTCCTCTTAACTGTGCCCACATTTCCCTCAATAGGGAGCCCGCGCCCCTCTTTGCCACTCTCAGCCCACATGGTTCCAGTGAAAATGTACAACCCAAGCCACAGAGGGCAACTGTCACATCCCCTAACCCAGCCAGACTACACTTTTGCAAGTACACTGGGCAGAGATGACCCTTCTTTTGTGAACTCAAATGTGGAAGGATGGAGGTTGGGGAACCATGGGCAGAAGATGCAAATAGCACTCTCACCAGGGAAGCAGAAGTGAGAGATGGAGAGAAGTCCATGTTGGAGGAAACGCCCCAGTGCCTCACCCAGTCGTGCCTACTGTTGGACTATTCTGTTTGTGACCCAGCAGACCCCGTCAGTTCTGCCGCAGGTGGCCCTGAGCGGGTTGTCATACACCTGGATGTTTAACAGTTAAATGTAACCCAGGGAAGGAAAACATGCTTCCCTTTCATAAACAAAAAAAGTTCTCAGGGGCTGCTCACTGACCCGGTTCCGTGCTCCTGCGTAGGTGGAGCCCATGGAAACCTGTTTTCTGGGAATCCTGGCCACAGATCTATTGAGCACTCTTGTCAGGGTTGATGCTGAAACCTAACACCCTCCCAGGCAGGTGTCCCTGAAGAATGGGGCAGGGAGAAGTGTTTCATTAATTAAGGGAGGATACAGATCCCTAAGCCCCCATCTCTCCCTCCAACTCATTCCAACCAATGCTGATCGTTTACTTCCAAATTCCATCCCGTGTAACCCTGCTTTCTCCTCTTTTTGGCAAACTCATTCTCCTTTTTCCTGTCCACTCGGGTATGACCCTGCCTGGTCTCTGTCCTTCTCTCCCTTGGCCCTCATGAGGGCCTGAGGAGGGCTGCCCCCCCCCCTTCTCCTCTAGCCCCTGCCTCTCCATCTCCATGGAAATGGGGTTCTTCCCGCCTGTGCTCTGGGTCCTGCATCCCCAGGCCTTGCTCTCATCTCGCATCTTCAGTCTCCGCCATTTTGCTGGCTCTAGCTCCTTGGCATACATACATGCTTACACATGTTTAAGTTTTTCTCCTCTTATAAAAACAAAAATTTGCCCCCAACCTTCTGCCTCCTGCTAATGGTCACCCTATCTCTCCCCTCTTATCAGCCTTGTTTCTCCTCTAGCTTGTCCCCTTGTCCCAGTAGTCTTCCAACTCATTTGTCCCAGGTTTCTTCTTGCCCTCAAACAAAAATTTGCTCGGGTTACAGCTTGCTTTAAGTCCTGTTTGTGGCTACCCGAGGTCTTCCTTGTGAAAACCAATTCTCTCCACACAGCATCCTGCCCTTCTCCAGCCTCCACTCCCACTGTTTTCTCTCTCTCTCTCATACACACACACACACACACACACACACACACACACCCTTCACTCTGACCATTCTGGACAGCTGGCAATTCCCAAAATGCAGCTCACTCCTGCAGAGTCCTCCAGAACTTTTTTTCTATGACATGCCCCTTCTCAAGGGAAACTCCTTCTAGCTCTCTAGGGCCGAGTTAGCACGGCTTCCTTGTCCCTGCATACCCCTATACAGAGTTCATCAGGATGCCTGTCCCTGCTGCATAACACTGACATAACCTTAAGGGCAAAAGCCCTTTTTCTTTCTTAGGATAGCATTTTCTCCAAATTTTTGTTTTATTTTGAAAACTGGAAAGAATGGTGCAATGAACACTGTGGACTTTTCACCAAAATTCACTATTTCCTTATTGTGCATGTCTGCTTTTCCCCACTCTCTTGTTGAAATCTTTATACAGATGCTCCTTGATTTATGATGGGGCTATGTCTTGAAAAACTCATTGTAAGTTGAAAATATAAGTAGAAAAAATGCAATGAAGCGGGAGGGTATACAGAAGGAAATGCACCAAGTGATGTGTTCATCTATGTTTGTATCACTTTGAATCCCACTATAGTGTATAATTACATTGCACCAATAAAAGTATTTTAAAAATGCATTGAGGTCTGGGGGTGTAGCTTAGTGATAGAGCACTAGCATAGCATGTGAGAGGCCCTGGGTTCCATCCCCAGCACTGAAAGAAAAAAAAAAGCACTGGTACTTGGGAGGCTGAGACAGGAGATTGCAGGTTTGAAGCCAGCCTCACCAACTCCTATTTCAAAATAAAAAAAAAAATTTTTAAAGGGTAGGGGGTTGTAGCTCAGAGGTAAAATGCCCCCAAATTCAAACCCAGTACCAAAAAGAAAATGCACCAAACACACTAAACTTACTGAATATCATAGCTGAGCAGTACTGCACTCTAGAGCACTGGTGCTCTACCCTCGTGACCGGGTGGCCGACTGCAAGCTTCAGTTAGCTGCCGCTACTCAGCATCTTCAGAGAGTTTCGCAGTACATATCACCAATCTAGGAAAAGACTAAAATGCAAACTTTGAAGTATGGGTTTCTACTCAATGTGTATTGATTTTATGCCATTATAAGTCTGAACAATCATTAAGTCGAAGGCCATATATATACTTTGGGTTGAATAGTGTCCTCCTGCCCCCAAAATTCATCTATGTCTGGTACCTATGAATATTGTCTTATTTGGCAATGGGATCTTTGTAGATATGGTCATGTTAAGATGAGGTCATATTGAATTAGGGTGGGCCCTAATCCAATAACTGGTATCCTTATAAGAAAAGGGAAGTTTGGACAGAGACACACAGAGGGAATGCATGTGAGGGTGGAGGCAGAGTGGGGTGATGCAACTATAAGCCAAGAAACACCAAGAACTGCGGCAGCTATCAGCTGGGAGAGGCAAGGAAGGGCCTTCCCTGTGTGAGCTGCTTTCCATCACTATCGTAGATACCCGAGGTAACTGACTTTTAAAGTAAAAAGGTTTAATTGGGTTCACAGTTTTAGAGGTTTCAGTCCATGACTGCTTTCAGCCTGTGGGGGTTGGGGGCAGCACATCACAGTGGGCACATGAGGCAGGGCAAAGCTGCTCACCTCATGGCTGGGATGTGAAAGAGGAAGGCACTGGAGTTCTACTAACCCTTCAGGGACACGCCCCCAATGACCTGAAGACCTCCCACCAGGCTCCACCTCCTAAAGGTTCCACTGTTTCCCAGTAGTGCCAAGGGCTGGCAGCCAAGCCTTTACTGTGTGGGCCTTTGAGGACATTCCAAACTAAAGCATCCCCTACAGGCTTCAAAGTGAGCATATTTTAGCGACCACCTCGACGTCAGACTTTTGGCCTCCAGAACTGGGAAAGAACAACTTCTATGGTTTTAAGCCACCCAGTTTGTGGTAATTTGTTACACCAACCCCAGGAAACTAACACAAGACTCATAGGTAGGTAGAGAGATAGCTACTATATCTATATAAATACTGTATATATCTTATTTAAAATACTATATATGTAGATATATATGATATGTTAATATATCTATTATTAGAAAATAGAAAATAAAGGTATAATATGAAATATAAAACAGCTGTTAATATGTCCACTAATACAGATATAGACATAAGATCTTTTTTTAACTGAACCATTTGAAAATAAGCTTTCAAATAAAGAATAAGAATAAAGACAGTTTTTTAGGTAACTATAACATCATCGCGCTCAAAAAAAATGTTATGTTAATTGTGGGCACTGTGGGATCTGTGAGGTCTGACCATGAGGTCATGCTGGAGGAGGGCCGAGAACAAAGGAACAAAGAAAGAGAAACGCCCCCTGACTGTTGCCCTGCCCCGAGATGACCTGGCCACTAGCACACCAACCAGTGGTTTACACGACTACTCCTGAACCGCCCCCTACCTTGCTTGCCCCGTAAAAAGCTTTCTGACTCTCCTGGGCTCTCTCCCTGATCAGATGCCTCCTTCCAGGTTTTATTCCTAAATAAAGTCTGTTCCCTGCTGTTGGGCTGTGTTTTCTTTGCCCCAACATTAATAAAACAATATTATATAATATAGAATAGATGTTCAAATTTCCTGATTGTCACAATAATGGCCTTTATAGTTTTTTTTTAACCAAGATCCAATCAAGGGTCATTCATTGTGTTTAATTATTATGTTTCACCAGGCATGGTGGCACATGCTTGTAATCCCAGTACTTGGGAGGCTGAGACAGGAGGATTGCAGGTTTATGGCCAGCCACAGCAACACGCAACTTAGTGAGACCCTGTTTCAAAATAAACAATAAAATAGGACTGGGGATGTAGCTCAGAGGTAGAACGCCCTTGGGTTCAATCCCTAGTACCACAAAAATAAATAAGATAAAAGTATTATGTTTCTATAATCTTCTTATAGAGCCATCCTGATGACCATGTTCTTCAATACCTTTTTGTCTTATTTTTCCTTTCTAGACAATGGCATTTTTAAAGAGTTAAGATGTTTTATATATTGGCCTCAAACATGGATTTGTCTGATTGTTTCCCTATGATTTGATCCAGGTTAAACATATTTGGCAAAGAACCACCAGGGTGATACCATGTCCTTCCTAGTGTATCACATCAGGAGGTACATTATGACATTTGATTTGATTACCAACACCCACTATTGGTAATGTTACATTTGATCACCTGGTAAAAGTAAGAATGGTGTCTTATTATACTCCTAGAATTTCTTGGGCCTGTGAGCCCTTGAATGTTTATTGAATGAATGAATGAGAGACTTATGAAGTGCAGTGGTCTTTACTGAAAGCAAAAAGTTTGTAAATTTGGCAACATCTTATTAGTCACCTACATCACCTCTTATTAATTATGGACATCACTGGGGCAGAGTAACTTTGCCAACACCACTTCTACAATGTTAATATTCTGCATGAAAATGTGATACTATGGTGTGAGCAGAGAGGTATTGGCTTCTGTAGAATTTAACTGTAATTTCTGTAGAATTTAACTGTAACATAGTTATCAGGATGGCTGTAGTTATCAGGATGTGTAATAGTTTTTTTAAAAGAAAATTATGTTTTACTGACTTGAATAACATAATTTTCTTCCAAGATATTTTATTTAGGTCCCAGCAATTCAGCCAGAGCTAGTTAATATATTTTTAATAGCAACATTATAAAATAATCATCTATTACTTTTACACACACACACACACATACACATACACTCTTTCTTTCTCTCTCTCTCTCTCTCTCTCTTTCTCTCTCTCTCTCTCTCTCTTCAGATCCTTAATACTCCAGGGCTCTTAAGCTTATTGATTATAAATCAATTTCAGCCCACCATATTTAGTCACAGGTCAATATTATTTTCAAAGATACTCAATTTTAATCATACTTTTGAAGGAAAGTTAGAAATTAGATCATGAATGATTAAAAAATGGCTCTCATTATAGGACCAAATAATAATGAAGCCATGTGATTCAGCTAACTCTCCTGAATATAACAGCAGGTACAGAAAGCTACCCAGATCCACAGATGGAAGTAGTGGTCCCTGATCAAAATAAAAAAAGTTGATTCTCACACACGAAGAACTCACTTCTACAATGTGCACTCTCTAGTTGTAGCCAACTGAATAGTGGGGACAGCTGTGACACAAATGTTCTAATTGGCTTAGTTAATTTCACACATTCTAATTGGCTGAATTAATTTCACAGATTTAATATGGCATAGGTATAGCCACATTTGTAAAGAAAGTTGATGAGCTTCCTCTTGCTTCGGTTTTTTTTTTTTTTTTTGCGGTACCGGGGATTGAACCCAGGGGCGTTCTACCTCCACGCTACACCCCCGGCCCTATTTTTATCCTTTATTTTGAAACCGGGTCTCACAAAGTTGCAGAGGGCCTCACTAAGTAGCTGAGGCTGGCCGCGAACCCGGATCCTCTGGTCTCCGCCTCCCAAGTACTGGGATTACAAGCGTGCACCACCATGCCCGGCTCTATATCCACTTCTGGATTCCATTCTAGGAGACATAGGGACTACCTGGATCACACTCAGCAGTGTCATCTAGCAAAGTTATTAAGAAGGAAGGTTCAGGAGCAAAAGCACCTGGAATCAAAATTCAGCTCTGTTACTTGCTAGCTGTACAACTTTGGGCACATTCCTTAACTTTTCTGGACTTCAGTTTCCTCGTATGTAAAATGGGGATAGTACTTGACTGATAGGCCTGTTGTGAGATTTATGTGAATACATATATACTCATATATATAAAATCTTAGAACAACACCTGGCACATGTTTTGCATCCAAGAGATGTTAGCTATTACTAGTGTCATTATCATCACCATCATCATCAACAGTTGGTGAAAACAAAGCAGGGAAAGAAAAACAGGAGACCTGTAGGGACATGTGAGTTCTCTTCAAGGTCTTGAAATGCGGCCAAGATGCAGAAAGATTAGACGATTTCTGTTTGACTATGGAAGCATATGTAATATCAAAGAATATAAATAACAGGAATTCAGATTTGGGTTCCACATATAGGGAACATCATTTTCATGGTCAGAGTTTCTGAGGATCAAAGTCTTGCTTTGAATGGGAAGCATCCCAGGTGGCTGGGGTATTCAATCCCACCCTCGGATGACCCATTGGGACTTAAGAATTAGCTGAGTAATTGAGTTAGATGACCCAAAAGAATCTAGTCTGTAATCTCATGCATCAATTAAACCATCAAGTAGAATTTTAAGAAATGATTAGCCTGGGCATGGTGGCGCATGCTTCTAATCCCAGTACTTAGGAGGCTGAGACAGGAGGATCGTAGGTTCAAAGCCAGCCTCAGCTACTTAGCAAGGCTCTCAGCAACCTAGTGAGACCCTATTTCCAAATAAGAAATAGAATTGGGCTAGGGGTATAGTTCAATCCCCCAGTACCAAAAAAAAAAAAAGAAAAAGAAAAAGAAAAGAAATGATTAAAGTATAAGAAGCTCAGTGCAAATAAAACATCTGTGTTGCAATACAGTCACACTTCACACCTCACAAACTTACTCATTAGTCATCCTTCCCATTTCCACCCAGTACTCTCAAGCAGGGAAGAGATTCAGCAAAGAGATTTTATTCCGAATAATACACTCAGATGCACATATAAAAAAAACAATGCACTTCATCGTATGGGGGTTTAAATTCCCAAACTGGTTCATGTATATGGCAAAAACCACACGCAGTCAAAACTGCTGTGAAAACCTTCTAGGAAAGTACCATCCTGGCACCGGCACAGTCTCCCTCCAGCATTGGAACAGACCTCTCCTTTTCTAGTTAAGATGAGATAAGGGAGTTGGCATGGATTTAAGCACCAAATTCTGTGAGAGATAGCTATGACTATATCTATACATATATAGAGATCATGCCAAATTCTGTGATGTGATATATACATATATATATATAAACAACAGAAAAAGATGTTTGTTCTAGGGGAGATGAGATCAACCAAGATTCATGTGGTCCCCTAATTCTCACTTTAGGACATTTCCTCAGACTGTAGACAGTCAGGCTGCATTGATTATACCATTTCAATTGCTGTTTTTCTATGTAGCCTATCTCTTCTCTTTTTCGTATTTATCCAAGCCACTTCGGTGATGGAAGGCACTGAAGTTAAATGTACCCTCTGAACATTAAAAGCTGTTAGTCAGCTTCCCGCTGCTGTAGCAACTGCCTGAGATCAGTGTCTTAGGAGGAGAGATTTGAATAGCTCAAGGTTTCAGAGGTTTCAGTCCGTGGTCCCTTGGCCCTGTTGCCTCCGGGGCTGCGACAAGATGGCACATCGTGGGGGGAGTGTGTGGCAGAGAAAACCACTCACCTCGTGGTAGCTGAGAAGCAAAGAGTGGGGGAGGGGCCAGGGTCCTACTATCTCCTGCAAGTGCACACCCCCATGACCTAACTTCCTTCTACTAGGCCCATCCTAAAGGTTCCACCCCCACCTCCCCACACGACCAAGCTTTCAACACATGGGGCTTTGGAGGACGTTCCAGATGTGAACTATGGCAGAGGCCGACCAGGGCTTCTTGGTCAGCAACTGCTCTCTTTATGGAGGACACTGCTCCTCCCCCCTACAGTCAGTGGTTCTAGGATGCTACCTTCTTTTTGTTCAAATGGTTGACGTCACTGGTAATAAAGGGAATTTTACCACAGCCCTCAACAGTTGGACTCCCTGACTGTGCTAATTCCAATGTTCTCCAGCAAATGAGAGCGTACACAGAAGTGGGCCTGGGTGTCTGGTCTCATACTTGTTAGAGCACGCATATTTAGAAATATATTTAGAAATATATTCACTGTTACAGAGGCTCCATAGAGCCCTACTGAATGTGAATAGCCTCTTTTGATGCTTTCAAATAATTTAGATTATTTAATCCCAGTACTTTGGGAGGCAGAGACCGGAGGATCCGGGTTTGCGGCCAGACTCAGCTCTCTCTCTCTCTCTCTCTCTCTCTCTCTCTCTCTCTC
>PVJS01056010.1:0-12484 GCA_004027185.1 Glis glis
TTTTTTATACTTTATTTTGAAACCGGGTCTCATGAAGTTGTGGAGGGCCTAAGTAGAGAGAGACAGAGAGAGAGGGAGAGAGGGAGAGACAGGGAGAGAGAGAGCGAGAGAGCTGAGGCTGGCCGCGAACCCGGATCCTCCGGTCTCCGCCTCCCAAAGTACTGGGATTACAAGCGTGCACCACCATGCCCGGCCAGATCATTTCTTTGTGTGTGTGTGTGTGTGTGTGTGGTACTGGGGATTGAGCCCAGGGGCATTCTATCTCCGAGCTACACCCCCAGCCCTATTTTTTATTCTTTCTTTCTTTCTTTCTTTTTTTTTTTTTTGTACTGGGGATTGAACTCAGAGGCATTCTACTTCCGAGCGACACCCCCAGCCTTATTTTTTATTGTTTATTTTGAAACAGGGTCTCACTAAGTTGCAGAGGGCTTCACTAAGTTGCTCAAGCTGGCTGTGAAACTGGATCCTCCGGTCTCTGGTCTCAGCCTCCCAGATACTGGGATTACAAGTGTGCTTGCACCACCATGCCCAGCTCAGATAATTTCTCAGAATCATTTTGTTCCTTTCAGCTCTTGACTTTAAGATTTGCGGGATAGTCTGGGGCCCCAGTTTCAGACTAATGATGCCTCTGGCTGAGACAAGGTCTTCTGTACTGTGTCCCCCAGCTGTGGATCAGGATCTGGCCGGAGTGCTCTCTGTACCACCATGTGTGAGACAGGATGATTTTATGGGTAGTTTCCTACAGGGGATCTCTCCAGGGCTCCAGGTCTGCTCTTGGTAATTTCCTTTAACCCCTGTCTTCTCTGACCTAAATATTTCCCATTGGTTCACACTCCCCAGTTACAAACACATGTAGCTTTTTTTTCTTTTCTTTTCTTTTCTTTTCTTTTCTTTTCTTTTCTTTTCTTTTCTTTTCTTTTGTGATGGTGGTGGTACTGGGGATTGAACCCCAGGGACATTCTATCAGTGAATTAACACCCTCACCCTTTTTATTTTTTATTTTGAAATAGGGTCTCTAAATTGCTGAGGCTGGTCTCAAACTTGTGATCTTCCTTTGTCAGCCTCCCAAGTACTGGGATTATAGGGTGTGTATCACCATGCCTGGCTGCATTTTGACTTTTTAATTGTCTTGTAGGCTATCCTGTGCACTCTCAATGTTTAAGCTACAAGCAACGTCAGAAACTACTTTTGTTTTGCTTCATGTAGATTTTATAACATGAAAGTGTCCTGATGAGAAGAATGTAGGATGCCCTTAAAGCCGTGTGGGCCCTGGGCTGGAGCAGATGGCTGCAAGGGATTCAGGTTTGTGCTGTCATTAATAGCCTGGTATCATGCTGATTTTTGGAATCAGGCAATTTTACTGTGATTAATGTGGGATGCTAACATTAGGATAAGGGTGTACAGGTACTCAACTACTTTTGCCATTTTTTATGAGTATAAAATATTTCAAAATAAAAAAATCTAGGGAAGGAACCTAGTAGATGAGTACAGTCTTCCGAGAAATTTGTCACAACCTAGAGCATAAAACCTGAAGGGCCCATCCTCCTCTCCCCTCCAGAGGCCAGCCCTGCTTCCTGTGCTGCTGGAGCACTTCTGCACCCCAGCTGTTGGTGTCACACCTCAGAGATCTCTCCTTGTTTTCCCTTGCTAGGCAGCATTCCACAGTTGGCCATGCTGTCTCATCCACCATTGCTCCTGCCTCCCCAGAACTTGGTGGGGCTGACACTTCCTTCTCACCAGGGACTCTGAGTCCCCTTTACCTTCAGGACTATCTGAAGCAGCCTACATATTCCCTGGTAGCTTCAGGGTGCAGCACGGCCTGTGTGGCCTCCCTCTGTCCCGCCACTCTGCCCTTCTTACTTCTCCACCTTTGTTGGTGGTAAGGGAGCACGTCAGGTGTCTCACTGGCGTACTGCACAGTGACTGAACTCCCACTTTCATGCAGCTCTGGCAGGGATGGGACTGCGTTTTCAGGCTTCCGTTTCATGAAAATGCTGCTGAAGAGAAATTGTTGGGTCATCTGAAAGTGATGCTGCACTGTTGGCCTTATGTGATCCATGTAGTCCAGGCCATAACTTTCTTTAAAAAATTCAGTACTGTGTAGAAGTGTCTGCTTTCTTGAGACACCTACCAGAAGGGGAGAGGTGGGTTTACTAGATCAAGGTTTGTGATTTTGCCTCTGCTTGTGTCCCACAGAGTTCTTTTAGAAATACCATTCCCTGCCTGGTGTCTTTCAGGATAAAAGGCCACTGAGTGGTGTTGGCAGCTCTGAATCCCCCCTCCCCCTGAGTTCTAGTGATCCTTCCAGGGGAAGCCATCTCTTGGGTCCGCTCAGAGGTCTTGTCGGGTGGACAGTAAGGCTATACTCTTTACTCTCGGCCATCACAGCTAAGAAAAGAGGCCTCTTGCTAGTCAGTGAGGAACTGGTGAGAGGTTTTGGTTGCTCATTTTCCGTGTCTCCTTTTGTAAAGGATGGGCAGCAGGGAAGAGTGTGCACAGGTTTTCTGGGACACTTGTCTGACATCTAAAATCTGCTCCTGCTGCTGTAGGAAGGTCACATGTATCGTCATCTTCATCATCTCACATTGAAAAGGTGGTTGAATCCGGGCTTGGTGGTGCACGCTTGTAATCCTAGTACTTGGGAGGCGGAGACTGGAGGATCCGGGTTTGCGGCCAGCCGCAGCTACTTAGTGAGGCCCTCTGTAACTTCATGAGACCCGGTTTCAAAATAAAGTATAAAAAATTGGGCCGGGGGTGTAGCTTGGAGGTAGAACGCCCCTGGGTTCCATCCCCGGTACCGCAAAAAAAAAAAAAAAAAAAAAAAAAAAAAAGAAAAGGTGGTTGAAATGTCGTTGTGATTTTCTATATGGAGTCAGGGTTTTATTGAGCTGTTCTGTTAATAGAAACCTTTGCAGAGTGGATTTCATCATTTTTTTTATCTATGTTCAAAGAAGATAAATTGTTCACCTGAAGCCCAGTATTATATTTTTAATCTGCAAAGATTAAAAACAAAAATCTGAGGAATAGAAAAAACCCATTACTTCTTTCCAGGCAAATTTGACAAAACTAGTAATTGTCCGTCACCCTAACTTTGTTGACATTGTGTTCCTTAACTTTTGAGCTACATCCCAGCCTTGTATTCTTAACTTACTTACCTGTTTATTTATTTTTGTGGTACTGGGGTTTGAACCCAGGGCCTCCCACCTCTATTTTATTTATTTATTTATTTATTTATTTATTTATTTATTTATTTATTTATTTATTGGCAGTACCAGGGATTGAAACCAGGGCCATTCTACCTCCGAGCTATACCCCCAGCCCTATTTTTTATACTTTATTTTGAAACCGGGTCTCACTAAGTAGCGGAGGCTGGCCATGAACCCGGATACTCCGGTCTCCACCTCCCAAGTACTGGGATTACAGGCGTGCACCACCACGCCCAGCCTTACCCAGCCGTATTTTTTATTCTTTATTTTGAAACAGGGTCTCACTAAATTGCGGAGGGCCTCACTAAATAGCTGAGGCTGGCCGCAAACCTGAGATCCTCCTGTCTGAGCCTCCCAAGTACTGGGATTGCAAGTGTGCGCCACCACGCCCGGCTTACTTTATTTTTTGTTTGAAAACAGGATCTCGCTAAGTTGCGGAAGGCTTCACCAAGTTACTGAGACTGGCTTTGAACCTGCGATCCTCCTGTGTCACTCTCCCAAGTACTGGGATTACAAGTGTGCACCACCATGCCCGGCTATTTTTAATTTGAAACAGGGTCTCGCTAGGTTGTTCAGAGTCTCGCTATGTTGCTGGGGCTGGCTTTGAACCTGCGATCCTCCCATCTGAGCCTCCCAAGTACTGAGATTACAGGTGTGTGCCACCACACCTGTCTTATTCTTAACTTTTTAATGTTAATTGGGAGAGCTCAGACATAGTTCTCTGCTTTAATAAGATGAGCTAGAATATTAAAATGTACCCCTCTGTCACTTGTTGTGAAGGTTTTCAGCGTCGGGAACAGGTGGTAAATATGAACAGGATAACTGCCTCTTACATGAGCCAGGGTCCTGGGAGCCTGAGGTGAGCTAGAGTTCCCAGGAATGTGTCTGTGTGTTGTTTGCTCCCCCCACACCAGCCACCCTGTCAGCTGATGAGGAGTGTCTCCTGAGAGACAGGGTCCCCATGTCCTCTTCCTTCCTGATGCTCAGCAGCAGAGCTTCGGCAGTCAGATCCTTGAGTGGCCATGCCACTGCTACTTCCTGTGAGCAAAAATGAAAACAGTACCATATGGTACTGTTCTCTAAAGTCTGTGGCTGATGGATTGTACCTAAAGTGAATTTATATTTCTGATATCTTTGAAAATGTTTGAGTGTAATATGAAAATACTGAAATGTGTTGTTCCTCCTCCCCCCTTCTTTTTGGTAGTACTGGGTATTGAGCCCAGGGGCATTCTACCATTGAGCTATTACCCCCAGCCCTTTTTATTTTTATTTATTTATTTTTATTGTGAGACAGGATCTCACCAAGTCACCCAAGCTAGCCTTGAACTTTCCATCTTCCTGCCTCAGCCTCCTGAGTACTGGGATTACAGGTGTGTGCCACTGCAGCTAGTTCCTTTGTTAGGAGTGGCGAGTGTCTTCTTGTTCTCTTAGTAGATCCCTGGCCCAGCAAGTCCTCTGCCATTTGTTGTGCTCCTGTCTTTCCTGGGGAGGCCAGTAGTGGCCAGTGGGCTGTTTATGTTGGGGATGGGTGGAAGATTTGCTGTGCCCTGGAGAGTGGCCTAGCAGGAGGTTCTAGAGGGCCTTGCAGGTTCAGAGTTGCTAAAAAGTGTCAATTCTCACCAGTTGGTTTTATACAGTGAGTGCTGCAGATAAGAGGGTTCTACTCACCCTTTAAGCATGCTATTGATTCAGTCATTCCTTTGTAAATCACAGGTTTTCAGTGGTTTGTAGTAGAGAATGGGAATTTCTTGGAACCTCTTGAAAAGTTACAGTGAAAGAACATCAGATTTTATTATCAAATATTAGCTATGGGGTGGTTTAGGAAACTTCTAGTTGGTGGTTTCTCAAACAGCACAACGGTTGGATTAGAAAATATGAAGAGAATAAAAATTTACAAATCATATAAAACATGTTTTATTTGTGGTTTAATAGTTAGGAATAAATTTTGCACTTCTGAAGGCAAAATTAGAAATAGCTTTGGACCCTCTCAGCCCTGCCCTCTTCTCCCTTGATTCATCAGTTACTGGGAACCAGGGCTCTCCAGCAGCTCTGCGGTGGGCGGGTTCTGTGCAGTTAGGCTTTCAAGGGCTCAGCTGCCAGAGAGAGATGGGAGTGTGTGGAGAGAGGGCGTACTGGGCATTGAACCCAGGGATAGTATACCTCTGAGCTACACTCCCAGCGGCCCCCCCCCCTTTATTTTTTGCAGTACTGGGGATTGAACCCAGGGCATTCTACCCCTGAGCTACACCTCTAGCCCTATTGAGGCTGGCCGGGAACCTGCGATCCTCCTGTCTCAGCCTCCCATGTACTGGGATTACAAGTGTGCGCCACCACACCCAGCTTTTTTTTTTTGAAATAGGCTCTTGCTAAGTTGCCCAGGCTTGCCTTGAATCGAATCAGCTATCCTCCTGTCTCAGCCTCCCAAGTACTGGAATTACAGGTGTGTGCCACCACACCCAGCTAAGACAGTTCTTAAGTTGCCTTTTTTACTCCTTGTCTTAGTCTGTTTGTGCTGCTGTAACAACTTATTTGAGACTAAGTAATTTATAAAGAACAAAACTGTCTTTCTCATGGTTCTGGAGGCCAGGAAGTTCCTGTGGCTGGTGAGGGCTGCTCCCTTCTTCCCTCGTGTGCCTCATTGCAGTGTCCTTGGAGAAGAGTGCTGTGTCTTCACGTGGGGGAGGCAGGCATGGCCTTTGCAGGGCACTGTTCTTCTCAGGAGGATGACTTCATCACATCCCAGGTGGCCCCACTGGTTAATAAATAACCACCACAGCTCCCATTAAGTTTAAGCACATGAATTTTGGGGGACTCTGAGACCATGACACTTTATTATTTATTTTATTTATTTTTTCTTGCGGTACTGGGGATTGAACCTAGGGGCATTCTACCTCCGAGCTATACCCCAGCCCCATTTTTTGTTCTTTTTTTTTTGAAACAGGGTCTCACTAAGTTGCAGAGGGCCTCATTAAGTAGCTGAGGCTGGCCACGAACCCAGATCCTCTGGTCTCAGCCTCCCAAGTACTGGAATTACAAGTGTGTGCCACCACGCCCGGCTCCATGACACTTTAACTGTGGGTTTTCCCCCTCCCCCCTTGTGGTGCTGGGGATGGAACCCAGGGGCATTCTACCTTTGAGCTACACCCCCAGCCCTATTTTTATTTTTTATTTGGATACAGGGTCTCACAAAGTTGCTGAGAGCCATGCTAATTTGCTGAAGCTGACTTCAAATCTGTGATCTGCCTATTTCAGTCTCCTCAAGTACTGGGATTGTGGACGCACGCCACCACACCCAGCGCAGTGTGGTTTTTAACAGCCTTAAAGTTCTCTCTTCTCTCTTGCAAATTGCCATGTCTGCACAGTTCTTCCAAATTCTGGTAGAAGATGAGCCCCAAGGAGCAAGGAACAGCCAGGAGGGCCAGGGGGGTCAGGGGGACTGAGCCTCTCTGGAGTGGTCAGGACTCCAGGTGCAGTAGGTGGAAAGCCAAAAGGAGCACAAGCCCTTTCTTAGTATAGTCTCACACAGCATGAGCTGGGTGCTGTCCACCTGTGGTTCTGACAACCTGTGGGCCATCTGTTGCTTGCTTTTTCTGGGGTATTAACCCTTTTCCTGGGGGGGGGTTGTGCAGCTTTGCTACCATGTTTATTTGATTTTATATAAATATCAACTCTTGGAGACTGAAGCAAATCTGACTGGTTTTCAGTGTGAAAATAAAATATAAAAACTGTTCTTGGAGCTGAGTACAGTGGCATGCACACCTATAATCCCACCTGGGAGGCTAAGACATGAGGATTGTAGATTTGAGTCCAGCCTCAACAATTTAGCAAGACTCTGTCTCAAAAATAAAGAATAAAAAGCTGGGCGTGGTGGTGCAAGCTTGTAATCCCAGTACTTGGGAACTGAGTCAGGAAGAATGAAGGTTTGAAGCTAGCCTGGGCAATTTAGTGAGGCCCTCTGCAATTTAGTGAGACCCTGTTTCTAAATAAGATATAAAATCGGGCTGGGGGTATAACTTGGAGGTAGAATGCCTCTGGGTTCAATCCCCAATACCCCCCCCAAAAAAAAAGGAATAAAAAGAGTTGGGGGCATAGCTCAATGATAGAATGTCCTTAGCAGTGATAGAATGCCCTTGGGTTCAGTCCCCAGTAACTAACAAACAAAATAGTATTCTTGGATTTATTTGTGCACACAACTTGTTTCTAATCTTAATGTAACAGAAATATATATGATGATCAGTACATTTTTGGGTGGTACTAGGGATTGAACCCTGTGGCATTCTACCTCTGAGCTACTCCTCTAGCCCTTTTTAAAATTTTTGATTTTGAAACAGGGTCTTGGTAAGTTGTTAAACTGGCCTTAAATCTGTGATTCTCCTGTCTCAGTCTCCCAAGTACTGGGATTACAGGCTTGTGCCACCATGCCCAGCAATGATCAGTATTTGTGTGTGTGTGTGTGTGTGTGTGTGTGTGTGTGTGTCACTGGGGATTGAACCCAGGGGCATTCTACCTCTGAGCTACACCCCCAGCCCTATTTTATTTTTATTTTGAAACAGGGTCTTGCTAGGTTAATGAGTCTATTTGCTGAGGCTGTCCTTGAACCTGTGATCCTCCTGTCTCAGACTCCCAACAAGTACTGGGATTACAGGTGTGCACCACCACGCCCGACTATGATCAGTATTTAATAATTTTTTCATGGGGAAAGTTTCTGTAATCAGTGAGTTATCTTGGGATAAACTGTGCAACCTAAAAACCACTGGCAACTGTTCTCAGGCTGAATGGGAAAAGCACTAAATCTAGATTCCTATGAGGATGCAGTAGGAGCAGAGG
Organism: Glis glis; assembly: GCA_004027185.1. Lineage (NCBI taxonomy): Eukaryota > Metazoa > Chordata > Mammalia > Rodentia > Gliridae > Glis > Glis glis. Next base: position 8,034 of record PVJS01056010.1, read on the forward strand.
CCATCTGATTGAGGTAAAAGGAACGGAATAGTTCCTTTCACATTCATACTAAGTATATCTATCCTCTCCTTCCTCATTTCCACAGTGGACACCAGCCTTTGATATTTTATCCTTTCACAGGCATCCTTTTGGGCTGGGGATGTGGCTCAGTTGTAGAGTAGGTGCCTACCATGTGTGAGGCCCAGGGTTCAATTCCCAGTATCCTTCTTCCCCAAAGAAAAAGAGCCCCTTCTCATTGTGGAACCTCTTCTCTCTGGAGTTTTTCTCTCTATTATTAGTAGGGTGTGGTAGTAGGTGGTGTGTTCTCGATTTCAGTTCTATTTTGATACCTAGGTAACTGTTCAACTCACATCTTGATCGTATTGGCTCAGAATAAACTCGACAAGTGGCTGCCTGCACAGAAGGGGAAATATGTTCCCAGACAAGTCTAGCTTCTTCTCAAGGTGTGCACGGACTTATGTTCTCCATAAACAGACTTGGCCCTGAGGGTTGCAGGGCTGTGAAGGGTGACGCCCTGTGCCTCAATAGGCTGTGTCCTGGTTTGGCCTAGAGCTGGCCTGGTAGGAGCCTTCCACAGGACTCGCCAGGCCCCTCCCATGAGCCTTCTGTCCACAGATAAGAGTTTGAAGTCTGGAGCAAGCCTTAGAGAGGGGAGTTGAGGATGGAGGGTGTAGAGGCCTGGGAAGCAGGGTGTTTTAGCTTCTTTATTTTGCCAGGCATCGTTTTTGGGGAGCTGGCCTCAGTGGGAACAGAGTTGGGCAGGTGTGTGGCATCCCTGAGGATCCTGTGGATGTAAAGAAGACTGATGTCCACTGGTCTTTCAGTGGGAAGTTGTATGGAAAGGGAGCAGGAGGGAGGCTGGAGGTGGCTCTCGGGTCCAAGCCTGCACCCACTTGGTGCCATTGGAATTTGGCTTTCTTTTTTTCTTTTTTGCAGTACCGGGGATTGAACCCAGGGGCATTCTACCTCCAAGCTACACCCCCGGCCCTATTTTTTATCCTTTATTTTGAAACTGGGTCTCACAAAGTTGCGAAGTTGCAGAGGGCCTCACTAAGTAGCTGAGGCTGGCCGCGAACCCGGATTCTCTGGTCTCCGCCTCCCAAGTACTGGAATTACAAGCGTGCGCCACCACGACCAGCATGGAATTTGGCTTTCTACTCCGGCTACCCAGAGTCCATACTGCCCTCACCACCGCCGGAGGCTCTGCCCTCCTGGCCCTCCTAGCTGTTGTGGCTTCTGGTGACCGCGTGGCTTCTGTTGACCGTTCCCCCACCGCTGCACACACACACACACACACATTAAATAGCAGCTGTCTGCTGAAGGGGACACCGTTGTGTCTTTTTCCATGGTGTTCAGAGTTTGGAGAGACTGTTTAGGACATTTCTCCATTCTGTTCCCTCAGAAACTAGGGGTGCAGGGGCTGCTGTTGGTCCCCCAGAGCAACTAGAAGTAACGAGTGGGAGGGGTTTTTGGATTTCTTCAGGAATCTTAAATAATTTCATTTTTGGTGGATTTCTATTGTTCTGCAACTTTTATTCCCAAACTAGTCACTTTCCTTTTGTGGTTCCTCCTGTTTCTATCCCAGATGACCTTGCATCCCACATCTCATGTTCGCCGCATCATGGGCATCTTTTTGGTCTTAAGGTTAGGAACCCATACTTCAGGGGGCAAGAGCCTCTGTCACCTCCTTAACAGCAGCACCGAGAGGCAACACAGCACAGGCAGCCGAGGATAACAGGCACTGCATGGCCCCGTCTGTCACCAGTGAGTCCCAAAGGCCACTGTTTTGTGTTGTGTTAGTCACATCTCAGGATAGAGGCAACCAGCATTCATCCCATGGCACCTGGGGATGAATTACTTAATTCTTGCTTGTCTGCTGAAAAATTGAACAGTGTGGAAAAGTAGGTTAGGGTTATGGATCATTGCTGTTTTCTAAATTGGCATGGAACCATGGACAGCAGATTTGGATATCCCATGTCTCAGTGGTAATATCGGGAGTGTTTGCTTGTGTGTAACACTTGCAATATTAGATGGTGAAGTGGAGAATGCTGACTGAAAAAGCGAGTTACAAAACTAGATTCAGTATGGGCTTGTTTTTGGCTAAAAATACACTGGGTGTTTCACTGGAGATTTCTAGATAGTAGGGGATTTGTTTTTAGTTTTCTTTTAGTGTGTCAGTATTCTCATTCATTCATATCCCCCCATCTTTCTCCAGAGGATTAAACCCAGGGCTGAGTTCATGCTCTACTACTGAAATACAACCCAGCCCTTAATTTTTAAAAATAGAGTGTTATGCTGGGTATGCTGGCACTCACCTATATTCCCAGTACTTGGGAGGCTAAGACAGTAGGATCACAGGTTCAGGGCCAGCATCAGCAACTTAGCGAGACCCTGTTTTAAAATAAAATAGGACGGGGGTGTACTTCAGAGGTAGAATACCCCTTGGTTCAATCCCCAGTACCACCAAGGAAAAAAAAAGAATGCTGTACTTAAGTTTTCACATTATATGGTATGTAGAAAGGAAAGGACCCACCTCTCTTCTTCCTTTCTCCAACCCTCTGGATCCCAGTGTTTCGCCTGCGTGCTAGGGCAGGAGAGCTCAGGTCCTAGTTCAGCACTTCACGTTGAGGATGGAGGTGGTGTTAATAACTTAGATATGGATATTGGCAACTCAGAAAGAGGTATTTGGCATGGCATAACTAAATGCCTTTGTTCCTCAAATCATGCTTTTATTTCTTAGGTAAGGTGGTAAATGTTTATTTCCAGACCTTGTATGGCTCTGGTGGTCTAGGTCAGCTGCAGGAGAGGCTAAAGTAGTTTCTGGGTTTCTTTCTACTTGCTCTCTGGGGACACCACTGCCTTGCCCTGGCTTAGGCGCTTTAAATAACTTGGGGTTCTGGAGAAAGAGGGGGCAGTGTTAGAACAGATGTGCCCTCACCTGGGGACGGCCACTCTGTTGCTGGGAGGCCAGAGCTGCTCCCGACCTGCTCCTGGTAGCACTGGCCCTGCATTGCCTGTTCACTGCCCCCTGTGCCTTCCCTAGGCCTTCACAGCTCTGCCCCACCTGGTTGGGCCCCTATGTTATTTCCTTGAGCAATCCCAGACACCTGTGTTGGAGATAGAACCAGATGTGGTCTGAGCTCCACGAAGAAGTCATGGCCAGTCACCAAGTGAACGGCTTTTGGTAATGGCTGTCCCTCAGAGATCTGTCTAATCTCGCCTTCCCCATCCATTTTGGGGGCTTGAAAGCATTCATTTAACACTTGATAAAGTGAATAAATTTGGTAGAGAGGTGTATATATGCTGACACTTTCCAGCCTGAATTTGGGCAGCTGAAGGTTATCCTTTCCTCCCTCCCTCCCTCCGGTACTGGGGATTGAATTCAGGGGCATTCTACCTCTGAACTATACCTCCAACCCTATTTTTATTTTCTTATTTTGAGGATGGCCTTGAACCTGCAGTCTTCCTGTTTCAGCCTCCCACGTACTGGGATTATAGGTGTGTGCCACCACGCCCCATTAAGAGTATCCATTTCTTTTTTTCTTTTCTTTTTTTTTTTTTTGCTGTACCCGGCATTGAACCCAGGGGCGTTCTACCCCCGAGCTACACCCCCAGCCCTATTTTTTATCCTTTATTTTGAAACCGGGTCTCACGAAGTTGCAGAGGGCCTTACTAAGTAGTTGAGGCTGGCCGCGAACCCCAATCCTATGGTCTCCGCCTCCCAAGTACTGGGATTACAAGCATGCTCCACCACGCCCAGCTAAGAGTATCCATTTCTTAATTCAATAAGTCCCAAGTTTTCAATTCTGTGATTATTTCAATGAAATTGACACAGGTATATTAAAATAGCTTGGAAATCATAACCTAGAGCTTATATATTCTTTTTATTAAAAATGAAAATACAGATTGTTAGGACACTGGGACAGTACACTATCTTTCCATATATAAGCTGTCTTGTAAATAGGACATTGGGTAAATATGCTACCTAGGATGATTGGACAAAATGGGTGAATGAGAATTCTTTTTATTTATTTATTTATTTATTTATTTATTTATTATTATTATTATTTTTTTTTATTGGTGCATTGTAGTCTCACTTCACAACGAGTATCAGTTTGGTGTTAACATACATGCACACAGCTCTTGGTGTCCCTCCCCCCGCTTCCCCCCCCCCGCCTCCCCCCCACATGTAGCACTGAGAATGATGTTGGTATAATCTCACATATACACATTGTTTATGACAGTAATTCCTTGGATTCACTACTTTCTTACCCTTCCCCTTCCCTTGTATCCCTTCCCTAGCACCTCTGAGGGTTCTCCATTGTCATTGGAGACCCTTTTGTGTCCCCACTACTCCCTATATTGCGCATATTAGTGAAAACATATGACCCTTCATTTTGTGTGATTGGCTAATCTCGCTTAACATAATGCTCTCCAGATCTTTCCATTTT
>PVJS01056011.1:0-12483 GCA_004027185.1 Glis glis
GGTACCGGGGGTTGAACGCAGGGGCGTTCTACCTCCGCGCTACGCCCCCGGCCCTATTTTTTTTATGCTTTATTTTTGAAACCGGGTCTCACGAAGTTGCGGAGGGCCTCACTAGGTAGAGAGAGAGAGAGAGAGAGAGAGAGAGAGTGGGGAGAGGAGAGAGGAGAGAGATCGCGCGTGTGCATGCGCGCTGAAGTTGGCCGCAAACCCGGATCCTCCGGGATCCTCCGGTCTCCGCCTCCCAAAGTACTGGGATTACAAGCGTGCGCCACCACACCCGGCTTTATTTCTTTTTTGAAACAGGGTCTTACTAAGTTGCTGAGGCTGGCCTTGAACCTGTGGTTCTCCTGTCTCGGCCTCCCAAGTACTGGGATTACAGGCGTGCACCACCATGCCTGGCTATTTTCTGTCTTTTAAATATAGCCATCCTAGTGGATATGAAGTGGTATCTCCCTGTGGTTCTGATTTGCATTTCCCTTCCGGCCAGGGATATTGAGCACCTTTTATGTACTTCTTGGCATTTGGATATCTTCTCTCGAGAAATACTTATTCAGATTCTTTGGCCATTTTCAACGGGGCTGTCTTTTTATTACTGAATTGTAAAAGTTCTTTATCTAATCTAGATGCAAGTCCCTTATCAGATATTGAATTTGCCTATTTTCTCCCATTGCTAGGTTATCCTCTCACTTTCTTGCCGGTGTCCTTAGAAGGACAAAGGCTTTAATTTCAGTGAAGTCTAGCTAATCTAGTTTTTATTTTATCACTTGTGCTTTCAAAGTCAATGTTAAGGATGTTTTGCCCAATCCAAGGTCGCAGCTGACTCCTACACTTTTCTTCTAGGAGTTTTTACAGTTTTAGCTCGTGCGTTGAGGTGTATGGTGCATTCTGAGTTACTATCTATGGTGTGAGGAAGGGATCCAACGTGATCGCTTACACGTGGATATCCAATTGTCCCAACTTTGTTGAAACAGACTGTCTACTCCAATTGAGTTCTGGGGGCATGCGTGTTGAAAATTGATTGTAAATGGGAGGTTTTATGTCTGGCTCTCTATTCTATTCTATTCTGTTGTCCTGCGCACCTGTCCTTCTGCACGCCTGTGCTTTTCTAAGCCGTCTGGCCACCTGCATGCTGGCTTTGTTTCTTCACAGCTATGTGACTTTGAGCAATAAGTTCACAGGCAGCTCCCCTGTGACAAGTTCCTCAATCTTTCCCATGAAGAGAAACCCACCCTGGGGCTGATGAGAGCTCCCAGAGGAAACAGGGGGGCAGGAGATCTTAGAGGGTGGTGGAGGCTGAGCCTACTTCCTTAAGGTCTGGCCAGAACTGAACCTTTCTAGACAACTGTACCCTGCTTTCTAGAACCAGATTCTTGAACCTCATTCTCTGGACTCCCAGCCCAGTGTTCCTCTCTAGAAAATGGAACAGATTCCCAGGACCAGTCACTGGGGTATCAAGGATCTATCTTGCCTTGGGAAGGAGAAATATCTGTCCCTCCCAGGGGAGGGGGAGATCTAGGGCTAAGAGCAGACCCTGCTCCCTGCAGCCTGAGCAAAACAGAAGTAACAGTACAACTCTGCTTCTCTAAGGGACACTAATGGGAAAGTGGGGTTTGGTCTGCAGAATCCCCTTTTCAAGAAGGCCGCCCAGGCACAGAACAGCTGTGGGGGATGATGCGTCTCACAGACAGAACCCACACATTGCTGGGGTTCGTGGCTGTCAAGGGGGCAGCTGTAGTCGGTGGATGGAGGCCACTGGCCTGAGATCCCTGGATGTCCCAGTGCAGGGTGGCCGGAAGGCAAGATTCAGAGCCACAGCCCCTCTGCACCGGGGATGCCTGCTGGGTAGAAAATGATCAGCGGGTCCCCTGTCTTGGAGCCTGAGTGGATGAGCCCCCTGCTGGACTGGACTAATTACAGGAACTGGCCCCAGGCGATTTCAGTGGCCACAAACCCCAGGGAGCCAGGCTGTCTGTGCTGCATGGGATCCAAGCCAGAGCTGCAGAGAATTCAGAGCGGGTGCTAAGAGGGAGATGTGTGAACCCCCACCTCCCGCCCCAGAAACCCCCAGGGTCTGCAGACCAAGCAAAAACCCATGCGGGCCACATCTCCTGTCCCCTTCCTACAACTCTGGGTAAGAGACATGCAAATGATCCACATCTTCCAAACTAGAAAAGGAGGGGGCCAGATAATCCCCACTTGGAGAATTCTCCCGCTACTAAATTAGGTTGGCCGTAAATAAGGAGTTTACTTCCTTGGAGAGTTGAGGAATGGCTAAAGGTACGGGCTTCGGATTCAGACATAAATTCTCCACCTAGTCCTGCAACTAATAGCAATAAAGGAGGCTAATGTTTATTGAGCGTTTACTATACACCAGGCACAGTTCTGCTTCACACCTGCTATATCATTTACAACAGCCCTCTGAGGCAAGTTCTATTATTACTTCCCTCATTTTACAAGGGTGAAAACCGAGAAGTAAAAAAATAAATAAATTGCCCAAGAACACAGGTCTGATAAGGGTAAAAGCTGGGCTCGAACCCGGGCAGCCGTCTCCAGAGCCCAGGGACCCAAGCACTGAGCTCCACCATCTCTAATGCTTTGGCAGGTCACTGATGTCGGGGTATGGGATAAAGAAAACACAGCTCGACAGACCAGAAAAGGCTTTATTTGGAGTAAAGCCTGGGAGGGGGAATTGACCAGGAAGAGAGTCCAGGAGAGTCAGAAAAAGCCCCCTCCCTTACAGACTAGGGGCTTTTTTTTTTTTTTTGCGGTACCGGGGATTGAACCCAGGGGCGTTCTACCTCCGCGCTACACCCCCGGCCCTATTTTTTATACTTTATTTTGAAACCGGGTCTCACGAAGTTGCGGAGGGCCTCACTAAGTAGAGAGAGAGAGAGAGAGACAGGGAGAGAGAGAGAGCTGAGGCTGGCCGTGAACCCCGATCCTCCGGTCTGGCATTGCAAGCATGTGCCACCACGCCCAGCCCAGATTAGGGACTTTTTAATAGGCGCTAGGAGGGAGGGAGAGCAAAGCAGTTGTGCATTCCTCTGACTGGGCCAGAGCAGCTAAATTTATGGGGCTGGGGGCAGGGGGATGGTTAGAGGCATTTTTCTTTACTTTCCCGCCTTTTCCTGGAGTCCTTTGTTCTCGATCCCCTCCGGCCAGGCCTCACAGACATCACAGTGCCCACAACTGAATCTCCCCGGGACTCAGTTTTCCTATCTGCTAAATGGGGATCACAGTAGCGCCTCCCCTGTTGGGGCATGAAATGTGGCAGTCATGTCAAGCGCAGTTCCCCTAGCTTGCCGTGAATGCCCTTGAAAGCCCATTTGTCCCTAACCCTCACCTGTCACTGTCCTGGGTGGGCGATGGGGGGGGGGGTCAGAGCTTCAGGAAGTGACATCAGTCCTGCAGGAGCTCTCAGAGCCAGACAGTGACCACTCTGCCTCCTCCTCAGCTGGCAAAGGAGGATAGGACGGAGAATGCAGCCAGCGGCCTGAGTCCAGTCCCACCTCCTCCGCAGTCTGCCCCTGCCTCAGTTTCCCCATCCGGAATCTGGGCGTAATGAAGTTTCCTACCTCCTAGGGCTGATGATGGTACATGTAGGCAGACAGGAAGTGCTCAGCCTGCATGCAGGCATTGTAACTAGGGCAGAGCAGGCCGTTAGAGGGGCAGAGGCGATGGGAGCCAGCCCTCTGGTGTGGCCAGTAAGCACAGCAGCTAGATATAAGAGGCTTTTCTCAGCAGAAGCCCCAGGGCACGGAGGCCAGTTGGAAAGATAGGGACAGATGTGGAGACGTGGCCGGACCTGGTGCTGTATGAGATGCTCTTCTGAGAAGCGCCAGGGCAACTGTGTGATATCGCTCAGCAGAGGTGACTGCAGAAAATGGGGCGCAGAGGCTGGGGCCAGGGCCCAAGGACATCCACAGGCCTCCCCCTGCCAGCCGGAGCTTCTGTGGGGTCAGCAAGATGGGCAGCAGGGGGCCTGGGACAGCTGGCCGGGCCGGGCTGCTAGAGCCGGCCAGAGCCGGGCTGCAGCTGAGAGGACTAAGGACGGAGAGGCCGAGGTCCTCCGGGCTGCACGTGAGCGTGTTCAGAGTCCAGACACTGTCATGCTGAGAGGCCGGAGCTAGCTGGGGGTCTGGGGGAAGAACGCCCACTCTGCCCGCCCGCCCGCCCACGGGCCTCCTGGCAGGCGGAGGTCACCGGCTGAGAGTCAGTTCAGGGAGGGCAGGCAGATGGGCCTGGGGCCCAGAGGAGCACTTTGGAGCTAACAGGTCATCTAGCAAGGACAGTCACTTCCCAGCTTCAGCCCCAAAGGTCCAAGCCTGCTGACCGCCTCCTGGACAGGCTTCTAGAATCCTCCTTCCCTGCCTCTCTGAACACAGCCCTGCAAAGGCAGGTGCCCTGATAGCAGCCTGCTCTGCCCCAGGCCCAGGCCCGGCACCCTCCCTCAGCCGCCCCTCTATCCTCCAGGCACAGGGCAGGGCAGGTCCCACGATGCCTCTATTCAGGGAGAAAACCACAGGCTGTTCAGAGAGGTCGGGGATGTGCCCAACGTCGCTCAGCAGAAATTTGAGCTCAGGTCTGCTGGGAGCCAGGGCCCCGGCTTTCCCACTACATGAGGCTCCCAGGAAGACAGAGGGATGCCCGTTCTCTGTGAGCGGGGCCCTAAGGCAGCCATATGACCCCTGGATTCTGAACCCCGCCCCCAGATATCAGGCCTCCTCTTAACAAGGACTTCATGAAATGTTCAGGCTGCGCCGTTAGTTGGTCCTCCCAGCAGCCTGGGAGTCAGCAGGTGGGGATCAGCATTCTCATTAGACAGAGGAGGAAACTGAGTCTGCTGATAAACTCTCTGGCCCATGACTGAGTGGAAGAGTAGAGGACTCGGTGAAGCCGTACGCTTGGTGCGTCTGGTCCCTGGGGCCAGAGATTATGTCACCCTGCAGTCCCCGGGGAACTCAGAGTCCAGCTGGGCGGCAGACAGATCATTTGTCATTTGTTCCTCACACTCGCCAGTCCTCGATCCGACCAGACCAGTATTCACAAACACCTACTATGCGCCTGCTACGGGGGAAGATGGCTATACACAATGGAGGTTCATTTTTTTTGTGTGTGTGTGTGGTACTGGAGATGGAACCCAGGGACATTCTACCTCCGAGCTACACCTCCAGCCCTATTTTATTCTTTTAGTTTGAAACAGGGTCTCACTAAGTTGCTGAGGGCCTCACTAAGTAGCTGAGACTGGCCACAAACCTACGATCCTCCTGTCTCAGCCTCCCAAGTACTGGGATTACAAGTGTGCGCCAACGCGCCCGGCTGAGATTCATTTTATTATAGGACAACCAGGGTGAATTCTGCAGTGACAAGTTCCAAGCACTTTAAGTGTATTAATGTGTTTAATCCTCACAAGCCTTAGGAGGGAGGGCACTTTTTTGTTTTTTAATTTTTAATTTTGAAACAAGGGCTCACTAAGTTGCTGGGAGTCTCACTAAGTTGTGGAGGCTAGCCTTGAACGTGTGATCCTTCTGTCTCAGCCTCCCAACTTCTGGGATTATAGGTGTGCACAACTATGCCCGGTTAGGGAGGTGCTTTTATTATTCCCATTTTAATAGATGAGGAAACTGAGGCCCGGAGAGGTTAAATAACCTGCCCAAGGTCACACAGCAAATAAACAGCAGAGTTTGTTTTAAACCCAGAGCAACTGGCTCCAGAGCCTCTCTGCAGCCTCTCTCGGAATAGCCCATCGTGCCCTGCTGAGCCCGGCGGGAGGGACTCATCTGCTCCCTTGAATCGCCTGGGGCAGGTGGCTACAGCCCCGAGGCCCTCTCCACCTCCCTGGACCTTCAGTGTCTCACGCCCAGGGCTCCCCGCCTGTTCCAGAGTCGAACGGGCTGCAGCCTCCCGAGCCGCACCAGAGCAGGCCTGCAGGTGCATCATTAAACCTTGACAAGTGTTAGGTCAGGGCGATGCTTTATCCTCTCCACCACTGGGAGCTGGATTTAGTGGCTCCGGCAGAAGGTAAACTTGCCCTCCCCGGGACAGGCCCCTTAATTACAAGTGATATGTGGCTGTTGGAACTGCAGCGCCCCAGGCCGGGTGATTTAAGCAGTAGGCAGGAGGCTGAGGCTACAGGTGTTCACAGAGCTGTATGAGGAGCCTGGAGAGTCGCAACCAGGGTGGCACGGGAGACTGGGAGCAGCCGCAGAGGGACGCCGCCTGTGGACAGCCTCGGGGCGGGGGAAGCAATCCACCGCCTTGTACAGAAGGGGAAACTGAGGCCAAGATCCTGCTGCATTTGACTCTGCCTGGGATCCATTTGTGCTGATGCTGCTGCCGACTTGCGGTGGATCCCTGGACTCAGTTTCCCCATCTGTACAGGAGGAGGCAGGGTTCCTTCACTGCATCCCAAGGAGCAGTAATCACGCCATCTGAATAATCATCGCTCGTGCCCCTCCAGTGCCCAGACAGGCCTCTGCGTGGTTCTCCGTGGGCATTCTCATTGTTATGCCCAATTTGCAGAAGGAGAAATCGAGGCTCAGAGAGATGATCACAGAACTTGTGAATGGCCAATGGACATGCTGAGCGCGCCTCCTGGACCAGAGCCTGTCCCCTGCGCTCTGGGGATGGCAGGAGGAGTGTCAGGCCCAGTGTCTGCCCCCAAGGAGTCCATGGATGATGGGGGGATAGAAAGGCACAGTTTCCAGAAGTCCAATGGAAGGAAAATCGCAGTGATGGGGGAGGACCAGGGTGCAAGCTGAGGGATGTGGGGGTTCCCAGAGGGAGCGCCACCCCCAGGAGACTCCAGGAAGGCTTCCTGGAAGAGATGGCATGGCCGGAGCCCCAGGCATGGGGAATGGTAGGACAGGAGAGCAGCAGCACTAACCACACAGCTGCCTGGCTGGTGCTGGCCAATAATCTGAATACCTTATGTAACTGAATTAGGTCAGTGTTACAACCACTCCATTTTACAGATGAGGAAACTGAGGCACAGCGAGGATAAGTGACCTGCCCGGGTCCCCACTAGTAGGTGGCAAAGCCAGGATGTGACCGTGGGTAGCCTGGCCCCGAGCCCCGGTCCCGGGGAGTTGGGGAGCTGAGGCCAGGGTCTGCAGGCTGCTGCGGGTCCTGTCTGCCCACTGCCCCTGTGACTTGGCCACAGAATGAGAGGGAAGGAGAGGCCAGACAGGGCCTGACCCGGTGACCCATCTGTCAGCTATGGGGAACCCACGGCCAGGGGTGGCTCGGACACCAGATAGGTGGGGGAGACCCCCCGCAGCAACCTGGGGACTGGGAGACAGAGGGGAGGGTGGAAGGGTATTTCCTGGGGATCCATGGTGCATCTGAAGTCGGGGATGGAGCAGGCAGGGCCGTGGCGAGGCCAGGGGAAGGGGGCGCAGGCTCTGAAACTCTGAGACCCCCAACAAGCCCCTCTGCCCTGAGCCGCAGTTGGGTCCTTTTGAGAATGAAGCTTCGCCCTGTCTCCTCCAGTTCTTTAAAAAGAGCCAACCCAACAGCTGTTCAGTAGAGCAAGGAGTGGTGGTGCTCCTGGAAGAACCCGGGCGACGGGTACACAAGCGTTCATCGAACGATCGGAACCTTTTCACAGCAAAACGTCGAGGAGGAGAAAGGGCACGACTCCCCTTTCCAGCTGACGCCCTTCTCCACCGTTCCTCTCTGGAAATTGCTTTATGAGCAGCAGGCAGCACAAATGATTTACTTGCCCTGTGACTCGGGAAATCAATCCTAAAATGCTGATCGGACTGGAATGGCGGTGGCCGAAATGTCCCCAGGGAAGTCCCGCGGGAAGGAAGACTCCCAGTGTGGGCGTGGGGTGGGGGCAAGTGGCCCGAGTCACCATGACCCTGGCGCAGTCAGGGGCGGGGGCAGCGCAGGGGCCTGAGCTCTTGCCAACGCATGGGCCTCCTCACCATCAGCCAATGTTGGAGAATGAGTGGACCCTCAGACATTGTCCGCTGCCCCCTGACTGCTTAAACGAGGAAACTGAGGACAGGGAGGGGAGTCGCCTAGAGATCAGTGTCAGAGGCACGAAAGAACTTCAGCTCTTCGACTTCCAGTGAGCGCTTTTGCTCCCAGACCTGATAATAAACCAAAAAAGTGGGAACGAGTGAAATGGACGGTGTGGGCACAAAGTGCTACGCACGGCGCGCTGTGGCGCGTGAGTCAGTGTGTCCCTCCTGATCGCCGGCTGCCTGGGAGCCGCTGCCGCTGCCCGGCATGGAGAGAGGTCTGCCCGGTATCACTAGCCCCGGGAAGATCAAAATCCAAAATCTGACCAAGTGCGGTGTTTACCGAATAGGCCTGGCTCTCTCACCATGGTGAAGTTGAAGACTCCCAAGTTGAACCATCGTAAGTGGGGCGCTGTCTGTACTTCATTCCCCAAGAGCCCCACATGGGACAGGTGCCCTTGTCATCCCCAAAGGCCAAGCCACTGCCTAAAAGGCACACTACCTCTAAGCAAAGGGCTGTGATGGTTTGGTGAGCCCTGGTTGAAGCCCTAGAATGCCAAGGCTCTGTGCTCAGAGGGACACAGTTGTGCTCGAAGGGACAGAGGCATTCCCAGAAGGTCACAAGACCCTCCGCTCCCAGCCCACAACTGTGGTGGGAGGGACTTGAGCTGGGTGCTGCCGCCGCGGCCAGATCTCCAACAGGCCTCCCCCAGCTTCCAGAAACTTCTCTCATAAAGCTGCAAATATGGCACCTGGTGAAATTACCGATGTGTGTAATATATACCTCTGGGGTATATTGAAAACATCCCCCAAATTGGCCAGCCTTGCTGCTATTTAAAACGAATTCATGTCACACTCCATGGATTTCATCTCTGCAGAAACAGCACCTAGCATGAGGCTTAAACACATTTATTCTGTTGCCACGTAAACTACAAGGTGGGAAAGAGCTGCCCCCGCCCACAATGCACACACACACAGGCAGCCTCCAGCCGGCAGAAAGCCCTCGCCTCTCAGGGTCCAGATGGGACTGGCAGTTTGGGAAACCAATCAGAAAACTTGGAACTTTGACAAGCAGCCAATCAGGGCATGAGTAGAAAGTTGTACCCTGTGGTGGGAGGCAGGGCCTTGGGAATTGGAGGTCCTTTGACCCAATCACTGTGGAGGGCCAGGGAGGCTCCCAGGAGTTCTACCTACCTGCCCTGTCGCTGAGGCTTGGAGGAGCCCGGCAGGCTGATTGATGGTTTCCAATTCCTTTGAGCCTTTCCTTCCCAGTCAGCAGTAATCTTCACTACCGCTTACTGAGCACCTACTACACCCGGAGGCCTCTGTTGACATAGCAAGGCCATGGCGTGGTTCCTATGACCTCTGATTTAGAGAAGACCCAACCGAAGCTTCCATGGGTCAAGGCCGCCGTTTGCACACCTGCCTTTGCCTTGGGATCACCCAGAGGGCTAGTGAAACCCCATGGCTGGGTCTAGAATGGGGCTCAAGAATTTGCAATTCCAACCAGCTTCCAAGGTGATGCGGATGCTGCCGGGCCAGGGAACACACTTGGAGAACCACCAAGTTAAAGGAGTAGTCTAGAATGCAGGTCCAGATTCAACACGAAACCTGCAGCTCAGCCTCCCCACCAGCTCTTTAAGCGTGCGCAGCATTTTATTTCTCCATCGGAGTCGGATCCTGCTCTGCGCGGCCTCGCTGATTCACCACCTCGCACGCCGCTCCCCCGCCAGCACCCCCGGAGCAGTCAGCCGGAGACTCCAGTTGGGGCTGTTAATTTTATCTTCTACCACAGCGAAAGTACAACAGCTGGCAGGGGAGGGGCGAGGCAGGTGAGCGGGCGCTGCCAGCCGGCTCCCCATGGAGTGGGAGGCGGGTGGGTGGATTGTGCCCGCAGCCACCAGGCTCCGCACCACCCAGCTCCACTGGGAAAGGTCCTGTCTTGGGTTAGGGAGCATCCCAGGGCAGTGGACACCCCCACTGCCAATCATCTGGACCCGAGACCCTACACCCCTCACAGTGCCTCAGCACGGGGACTCCCAGGGCCAAGTGCAAGTTTGGAGGGGCGGGGGCGTTCAGCTCAGCAGCTGCCTCATAAAAGGGCCCATTGCAGCCACATAAGCACAGACGCTGCGTTTATCTCTCCTGTCACTGGTGGCAGCTCCGTTTGGGGACTTTTTGTTGGCTTTTTCTCCCTACGCTGCTGTTACTGCTCAGCTCAATATTTAATTTTTCCATAAACCAGAGAGTCACACTTTCTCCCCCTCTCCCTTTTTCTGGTCGGGACCCATCTCCTTGGGCCTCCGCTGGAGGAAAGGAGCTTGGGTGGGGTGGGAGATTTCAGCCCTTCTGGATTGGACAGGGACCCGAGGGCCGGACATCCAGGTCCCTCCCCCAGCTCACTCATGCATCTGATCAATATTTACTGAGTAAATCCTTGTCCGCCAGGCCCTTGGGATGTCGCGAGGGACAAGAAGAGGTCGGCCCCTCCTGCTGCTTACGTTCTAATGGGGGTGCGGAGAAAAAAACAAACACGCAAACCAATATATGAAATCGTGATACACTGTGAGGCACTTCATGTAGGAAGTAGACAAAGCGTGTGACAGAGAATAAAAGGGGAACCTGGCTGGGCCTGGGAGGTGACCTTTGAGCTGAGACTTGAGAGATGAGCGGGACACAGGTATGCAACACAGTGAGCGAGGGACTTTGGGCGGAGGATGCAGCGGGTGCAAAGGGCCTGGGGCTGGAGTGAGCTTAGGGTGTTCGTGGGAGGAAAATCTCAGTGTGTTTGGAGCGGGGTGACAGGGTGTGTGTTGGTCGAGAGAAGGCTGGGGGAGGGGCAGGGCCCAAGCACTGCACAGGCCTGCGGGAAGCCCTTACTGCAGGCTGAACACTTGCCTGTGTGAGGGGAAAGGAAGCAAATAGACAGGAACAGCGTGGAACTACCACACAGCAGGTCTGCAAGAGCTCTGAGACCCGGTTCACTACAAAGATCCAGCCCCCAGGGTGCACACAGGAGGCAGATATGGACCTGGGACAGAATGATAAGCAGCAATGACAAGCACAGGGTGCTCTGGGTGCCCAGAGGGAACTCCCTAATCCAGCAAAGCTCAGGAAGGCTGCATGGAGGAGGCGGAGTTAAACAGTAGAGGGCCCAGCACGTGCAGAGGGGCACAGAGATAAGCAAGGTGGGCAGCTCAGCTGGCTGCAATGAGGACGGAGTCCAGCAGGGGGCCCTCTCTTGAGCGGCAACTTAAAGGAGCAGAAAAGAAAGAAATTAAAATAGGGAACATGCAGGGACATTTATATTCATGGACACTTTTATATTAAGAGAATACTTTTCTCTCTCTTTTTGAAATATAGTGTAATGACTAGGAGCTGAGTGAAAAGAAAGGCAGTCAATAGTGCAGGCATGCTGCGAGGAAAGAATAGATTTTTTTGCAAATAATATAAATTTGAACTTGTCTCTCCCTTCCCCCATCCCTCCCTAAGTCTAATTGATGACCTCCCTGTGATAAATGGCCCTGGAGCAGGAGCGTGCTCAGCACCTTCACCGAGAGGTACCCGAGGAGCAGGAGACACTGTCCCTGTCCCTGCCTAGAGACAATAGCCACCTTTGGGAGGGACGGTAATCCCCCTGTACATCCCTCCCAGCCACAGTTGGATGTGGGCAATGGCGGAGGTAGGTAAGCAATCCCTGTCTGTCTGTTCAGCACTCTGCAGGCTTTAGAGGAGGTTCATTTTCTTATTTGCCTCTTCTCTCAAAACTTCCGGAAGCTGAGAGGCTGGCAGGGTACATCTTATTGAGTCTGTTTTATAGATGGGAAGATTAACGCCCAGAGGGGTCCACTGAATTTCCCTAAGATCCATGGGCTGTTGGTGGCAGAGACCTGGGCGGCTCCCCCTCTATTAGCTGCTGGGATGGGTAGGTGGGGAAGAGGATTGAACTCTATGGTCACAGTAAATACAGATACGGGGCAGATTTCCCTGTCCAAGAATGCTGGGGTTTCTATCAGACCAGGTTCATGCTCCCAAATTGCAAAGGTTATTGGGTGATTTACAGAGCCAAGAAAAGCGGCCGCACGATCTCCAGCGTGAGTTATGGCAACGGAAACACAGCTCAGCTTGCAAGACAGAGACAGGCCATATTTCAGGGTTAATTTCATAAAACCGGTCACCCGACCATTACCACACTGGCTCGACATTAACTGCGGAGTCTAAAATAACTTCGACTCCTGCCTCCCTTAGCGGTGGAGGTGAGTTGTGACTTGTGGCCGTGTCATAGAGGAAGTCACTTCACCTCACATGATGCTAGACAGAACCAGTCAAGGAAACTTCTAGCAATTGTCTCTTCCAGCAATTTTCTCTGCTTAGGGTTAAGTAAGAAAGAAGTTTGAGCCGGGCGTGGTGGCACACGCTTGTAATCCCAGTACTTTGGGAGGCAGAGACCGGAGGATCCGGGTTCGAGGCCAGCCTCAGCTCTCTCTCTCTCTCTCTCTCTCTCTCTCTCTCT
>PVJS01056012.1:0-12483 GCA_004027185.1 Glis glis
AAGGATAAGAAAGAAGTGAATCTATGGAATTACTGTCATAAACAATGTGTATATATGAGATTATACCAACATCATTCTCAGTGCTACATGTGGGGGGGGTGAGGGGAGGCGGGGGGGGGACACCAAGAGCTGTGTGCATGTATGTTAATACCAAACTGATACTCATTGTGATGTGGGACTACAGTGCACCAATAAAAACATAAAAAAATAAAATAAAAAAAGAATAAAAAAACTATCTTAACTGTGTTTAATCTAGCAATTCTCAAACTTATTGCTAAATTAAATCTTTTATGGTATAAGAACTATCAATATCCTGTATAAACACTATTAAGCAAAAATCATTTGGAAACTATTTCCTAAGCCAAATCATTGATTAAAGTCCCCCATGCCTTAGGAAATATTTTAAATAGAACATTTAAAAATGATGATTAGAGAAAGTCCTCAGAGCTAGAAAAGTGGGGGCATGATCTGTTTAGGGTTTAAAAAAGAAATCAGAGATCTCTAGATAGTTGCCTTGAAAATCTAGTCTGGAAAAATGAATTTATTTCAAAGCAAAGAGAACCTTGATAATCATCAGATGGGCAAGGGAAAAGATAGAAGCAGTTTGAACAGCATATGTTTATATGTGAGACATTTCTCCATGTCTACGAATTCCTCCAGGCCCTGGGTAATGCATATACATTTACATATACATATACATATACATATACATATACATATACATATACATGTGTGTGCGCATGCGTGTGTACAAAATTCAGGCCCTTCTGAACAATATTCTCCTGTGCCTAGAAGGACAGTTCTGCAGAGCTCGGCGAAGTCATCACTTCCATTTCTCTTCCTGCCATGGCTGATTGATCAGGGATAGACCCTAGAGCAGGAGGCCAGCCAAGCCACTGTGGAATCAGCAGTGTTCCAGAAGCTCAAGTGCCTGAGTTACAGCATTAGAGATACAAAGTAAGATAAAGAGAGAAATGGGAGGGACGGGAGGGGTGAGTGCTGGGGGAAGGCGGGTGTGGTCAGCACAGAGGTGGAGGGCATTCATTTTGGGTCATAAATGAGATGGGAACATAAGTCAAGAGTGACGGCCCCTGGATGAAGCTCATTTTTTTG
This sequence comes from Glis glis, assembly GCA_004027185.1. Classification (NCBI taxonomy): domain Eukaryota; kingdom Metazoa; phylum Chordata; class Mammalia; order Rodentia; family Gliridae; genus Glis; species Glis glis. Next base: position 1,114 of record PVJS01056012.1, read on the forward strand.
CAATTAAGATGTCTTTGTCTAAGGCCCTAGTTCATATCTCAATGAATCAGTATATTGGCTATTGGTAAAAATTGGAGAAAAAAATCTTGAACTGTTTACTTAAAACAGAAAATTTTTTCTCGATTGAAAATTTAAGAAGTAATGAGTTCTCATTAAACTTATCATCATTTAAATTATCATGGTGCACATAAACATCATGGTTGCAAAGAAATAGTTGTCGGATGCAGTGGCGCATGCCTATAATCCCAGTTCTTGAGAGGCTGAGACAGGAGGATCATAGATGCAAGACCAGCAAACCATAAATCAGTGAGACCCTGTTTCAAAATAAATAAATAAATAAATATATATATAGAGAGAGAGATAGATATAGATATAGATATAGATATAGATAGATACACACACACACACACACACACAAATAGATAAAGGGTCTGGGGGTGTAGCTCAGTGGTAGAACCCCTCTGAGTTTAATCCCTAGTACCATACATACACACCAAAAATGAAATATTTATTTATGGTAATAGTTGACCTTTGCTTATTTTCAATGATATGTTAGCATTAAACCCTGAAAGGTCGTCTTTCACCTCTTACATTAAGATCAGTCTCTTGTCACCAAGTATATCCACCTAATCAGAATACTTTTATTATGATGAGGTATCTAGCAATATAAAGAAATAAATAGATGATGCTCTGGACCTATATCCATGGAGATAACAATCTGAGTAGAGTGTAAAACCAGTATATATGAAGTATATGGAAAAATAGTTTATAAAGGAAATACTATAGCAGACAAGGATGGAGTAAAATAGTTATCTCATAGGCAGTGAGACCAAATGCATATTGATATTTTTTAACTTTTTTCAAATAAATCTTGTGTCTGTTTGGGGGGGTTTTCTTTTGCTTCAGAAATGCTTTTTATCTATGAATCTTTAGGAAATATTTTTTTAAATTATAGCTATCCTAAGATCCCTTGAAAATTTTTAACTTTACCTATTCCTATTAAACTCATTAGATCAACTAAGAAATAATCATCTTGCTCTAATTATAACCAGCATTATAAGGAAATGATTGTAATGTATTGTTTTTGTTTAAATTTCATATATTCTGTGACCAAAAGGAAAACAGGAAACTGGAAAAATCTTAAATAAATATTGTTATGATAAAAAGAGCTATCATAATTAAAATCAAAGCAATTTTCTGCAGACAAATCTATTTTTTAAATATAATATTGGTCTGTCATTGTCTAAAATTCATTTATCTCCACAAGTAAAAAAAAAAAAAAACAGGTACTTGAAACCTTGTTAGAAAACGCTATTATTAAATTTCAAAAACAAGAACTAGAATTAATAAGATTTATCAGTTAAGTGAGATGATTTCTGTCCAACTCTTCATAATTTTGAGCTAGATGTGTCAATGGAAAAAATGCAAAAACAACAAGGACAAAATTAAAAAAAAATTCTCTGCCATGTGTACAGAAAGGAAATGTATGAGAGACAATGCTGTTTCAATTGAGAACTAAAAGTCAGATTTAACTGGAGAACTCCTGGAGGGTATAAGAGAAAATTAGATGCTTCTAATAATCTGGTGAAAATATCCTTTAGAAGTGTGTCTATTCTGTGACCTCTCACTTCTGTCCCCTCTCTGTCATTTATACATAAGAAAGATAGCAATGATACTGATATGCCAAAGAAAAAATCATCAAAAAATTAAGATTTTCTTTTGTAACATTTGAAATAGGATTGGTAGTCTTCTGACCTTCTATTACTGGCTACATACAAAGTGGAAAGAAATTACATCCATCCCCATCTACCTTCTACAATAAACACAAAGACTTGCTGGGTAAAGATATAAAGGCGAAATTAATACATTCCTTACCTTGAAAGAAAGGCACACACACGTGTTAAAAATAAAGAGGGGAGTCAATGCACAGCAGTAAGCTCAGGAGCTCAGGCAGAAATGCTCTGGGAGGGAGGAGGGGATGAATAGCAGATTCAATTACATTCTTTTTTTTGTGGTACCAGGGATTAAACCCAGGGGCATTCTACCTCCAGGCTACACCCCCAGCCCTATTTTTTATTCTTTATTTTGAAATAGGGTCTCACTAAGTTGCAGAGGGCCTCATTAAGTAGCTGAGGATGGCAGTGAACCCAGATCCTCCTGTCTCAGCCTCCCAAGTACTGGGATTACAAGCGTGCACCACCAGGCTCGGCTTCAATTACATTCTTTATGGTGAACCACTATACTGTAGCTCCAGCCCCAGACAGGAGACATCTTCTTGCCTGGTGTGAGTTAGGAAAAGGAACTGAGATCCCCACATTAAGCTGTGGTCCTAGAAATCTCTGTCAGTGAAAGTAGAATAAACACATGAAGTCACAAGGGTCTTTGCAAAGGAGGATACATGGAAATCTATCTTTTCCTGAGTCTCTTTTTCTAGTAAATCTGCATGTACAATCACCCTCCATAGATATGGAACCTACAGATGTAGGTTCCAACTGTGTGATTCTACTGATCATGGATGGAAAATATTTGGGGAAAAAATGTGTCTGTGTTGAACATATACAGACTTTCATATTTTGTTATTATTCTTTAATGCTACATAATACTCTTTACATAGCATTTACATTATATTAGATATTATAAGTAATCTGTAGATAATGTATATGGGAAGATGTGCCTAAGATATATGCAAATGCTAAGACATTTTATATAAGGGACTTGAGTATCCGTGGTATCCAAGGAGGTCCTGGAACCAATCTCCCCCAGATATTGAGGAGCAACTCTATATGGGGAGTCAGAAGGAAGACAGGAGGGTATTTTCATATGGAAACTCCAAATCCCAGGCCTAGGTTATGATGTTATGAGGTCCTTGGCTCTCATATCAATACCTGATGCTTTTTATCATCTGGGCAGATTTGCAGCAAGCTCTTGTCATCACCTTGAACTGGTTGCTGGATTTCTTTTCCTTAGCCCTCCCAGGACTCTCAGGAAGCAGTGACATCTGCTCTGATTCCGATTCCTGAGATCCACAGCCTCCTCTCTAGCTACCTGATAGTGTTAAAATACCTAGGGGGCAGCTTGAGGGCTAATGCGCTGGGTTCTATCTTCCTCTTGTTGCTTTATTGAGGATTTTCTTTCTTCGTTCATGCACCATTGATGTACTAAATGTATTCTTTTAAACATGTTGTCTGCCATGTTAGAGACAAAAAATTTCCACTCTATCATCCTGCTAGAACTGAAATTCAGACCAAGTATTTGTTTTATGTCTTTTTACTAATGAAACTACTTTTAGTTGACAGGGATGTATATTCCTTCTATTTATAGAAATTGAATTTAAAAAATTAACATTTCATCATATAAATATAATAAGGTAATGATCATACTGCCGGAGCCCGCCGGCAAAGTCGAACAGTCTCTGAAACAGGGAGTGAGGGTTGAGAAAAGACAAGAAGAAACACAAGAGAGGAAAAACAAGAGAGAGCTTCGGGAGGACTGCCAGTCAATACTGCAGCCTTCTCGGGAGGACTGTCAGTGAATACTGCAGCCTCGACTTTATTTAGCTCAGACCTTATATCCACTTTTAGAGCATCAGATGTATACAATATTAACACTAACAAGCAGACAAACAACATGTTCCCTCCTTCCCAGGTCAAGGAACGGTCAACTCCCTCTTCTGAGAGCTTCCTTCTGTTGTTAAAGCCACAGTACATGCATCAGCAAATCCTGATTGGCTCGCTTGGCAACACCTTTACCTTCTTAGGCTGTTTATGCATCTCAGAATCTAAGGACAAGAAAACGGCTCCTGACACCATACATAGTCTTCCAAAGTCCCTATCTAAGTCTATAAATGCTGGACAAAAAAAAAAGAGAAAGAAATGCAATTGTTCTAAAACAAAAGCCATCATTTTTGTAAACTATTTTAAGTGACTAGCTTTTTATTCCATTAGCTTCAAAATCAAAAGATTGGCCAGGTGTGGTGGTGCACGCTTGTAATCCCAGTACTTGGGAGGCTGAGACCAGAGGATCCGAGTTCGCTGCCAGCCTCAGCTACTTAGTGAGGCCCTCCGCAACTTCGTGAGACCCTGTTTCAAAATATAGTATAAAAAATAGGGCCAGTGGTGTAGCTTAGAGGTAGAATGCCCCTGGGCTCAATCCCTGGTATCACACACACACAAAAAAAAAAAATCAAAAGATTGTATTTTTGTGTTAGTGGCTAGGGATTCTCAGCTGATATCCTCTTCAGAAATTGCTCTAAGCTGAAGATGTGAAACCCCTTACATTTGAAGAAGTAGCATACGCCTGTAATCTCAATATTTGGGAGGCTGAGACAAGAGAATCACAGGTTCGAGGCCAGCATCAGCAATGTAGCAAGACCCTAAGCAACTTAGTGAGAACCTATTTCAAAATAAAAAAAAAATTAAAAGGGTTGGGGTGTCGGGAGCTATTTCCTTGGTTTAGAGTTGCAAATACAGCCCTGAGAGGTACAAGCTCAACCAAACGCGCAGATTGAGATCTGCTGATAAGTGTGCTGTGTTTTTCACAACAGCTAAATGTTCTCAGAGGAGAGACTTGACCCGGGAAGGGGGGAGGGGGAGAAGGTTGTCTGGGAACATTCTGTTTGCCCAGACAAATGTTAACATTGTATGGTGAAAGGACCTTGTATCTTTTTCTGATGCTCTAGGAAGGTATATAAGGACTGGGCTAAATAAAGTCGGGCGGCAGTATTAACTGAGAGCCTTCAACCTCAAACTTGTGTCCCTGTGTGATCAATCCCGACACCCTCCACAGAGACTCGGTCCAGGCTGCGCGGGCGCGGCATTGGGGGGCGTAGCTTGGAGGTAGAAAACCCTGAGTTCAATCCCCAGTAACCAAAGGGGGGGGGGCTCTGTAGTATTCCAGTTCCAGGGCTGGAGGACTTTGTAGTAATCACATGGCAGTTTGATTGCTCCCCTCTCCAGCATCACTTCTCCCCCCAGGTTACTGATCTGTGCACTCTCCAGTAATCCCCCTTGTCAGAAACCTCCAGCCCCGCACCTATTACCCAGAACTCACAGCCCAATGCAAGAATGTATCAGGAACTTACATTATTAATTGTGAAATAGTTTAAACAAATTTTGCTGAAACGACTTAATGACTAAGAGCATTTGGTTGTAGGGGCTTTAAAAATATTCAGTGTTGATATTTTAGAAGGTTTTTCTACATTGGGATGGAATCCGAGGTTTTCATTGCTCATGTCTGTTGGTGTGGAGGTCAGTCCTCTCAATTAGCTTTCCCTGTGAATCTTGACTCTATTGACACCGTCACAATCCTTCTGTAGTGGCATTTTACTTAGGTCTACATAAATTTCTTTTTTTCTAACTTGCACTAGTGGCTATTAATCTGAAATTCATCAAGTCTGAGTATCAAAATAAAAGTGTCAAGTCTATAAAATAGCTATGTTTCTATTACATTACTGGTATTGAAAACCAAGCCTTGCTTTTATTTCATAGTTAGAATTATTTTGAGCAATTGGTTGATTTTATCTTATGGGCAGCATGATGCATATGAATTATCATAGCTTCTTTTTTATGTTTTGCTTTTTTTACATTGGCTGTTAGAATTTTAATGACATTTTATTGGCCTAGCGTTCATAAGCAATTTCTGCTTAGCATTTGGTTGTAAACCTCTGCCTTGTCTTCATTTTCCCTTACCTACCCTATTTTCTCTCTGTCATAACTGCTTCATCATCAATCTTAAATGTTTATTTAACCTTGCCTATATTATTTGACCCAATGTTAAAATACCTTTCTGGATAAAGGTGGCTTGCCCACACATTTATGATCATATAGGAAATGATGTAAAACTCACATAGAAAAATATTTTAGCAGCTACAAGGCAAATACAAATTTCAGATTACTTTACATCAAGACAGCAAGGATGTCCATGGAATAATATTAATTTCCCTATATTATTTTTTAGAGTCAATTAACTAATTTTTCTAATTCCTGACTATAGGACAAATGGGAGAATATACAAACAGGCTAAGGTTTTGAGCCTTTAAGTAGACAGAGCTAGAATGAATTTCCAAATTCCCACTTACTGCTTTTTATATGAACACAGGCAAGACATCAGGTTCACTCTTCCCATAAATAAAATATGGACAATGCCTCCAATGCAGGCTTATTGTTATGATCATTTGAATAATAAATATAAAATACATAGCATGTTTCTTTTAGTTAAACAGCTATAAACAGCAGTATCGTTTGCATTGTATATTCTTCAATGAAACAGAATTTGTTATTAAAATTCATAATTTATCTCTCAGGGCTGTTTTTTAAAAAATATTTTAGCAGTGAAAATTTATGTCCGTCTGCCACTATTCCTGGAAACAATCAGAAATCTCGCTCCTCTTTATCTATCTACAAACAAAACCCTCTGGGAGAACGCAGTGGTTCCCATGCAATGCATTCCCAGATCTTTTCACCCATTTTGGAAAGATTATTTTATATGTTTCAAAGTTCATCATGAAAGAATGTGACAGGTTTTAGGAGAAAACCAGTTTTTACTAGCTTTTAAAAATGTTAGCACTAAATTGCTTTTTATTTTAATAAATATTTTATATGGCAATACAGTCTATAAAATCACTTGTATTTTTTTATTTTTTATTTTTTTGTTTTTTTGTTTTGCGGTACTGGGGATTGAACCCAGGGCTGTTCTACCTCCGCGCTACACCCCCGGCCCTATTTTTTATACTTTATTTTGAAACCGGGTCTCACAAAGTTGCAGATGGCCTCACTAGAGAGAGAGGGAGAGAGAGAGAGAGAGAGCGAGCGAGCTGAGGCTGGCCGCAAACCAGGATCCTCTGGTCTCCGCCTCCCAAAGTACTGGGATTACAAGCGTGCGCCACGCCCGGATCACTTGTATTTTTAAATGAGGGTTGGTTATTTTAATTCAAAACCTACTTCTTGAAAACAGTTTCTGAGAAGGAACTTTTGCTACTTTACAATGTTTCAATGAATCTGTTGTTTGTTTCAGTCAGCATTCTCATTGCTATAATCCCAAACACCTGACCACCACAATTTAGAGGAAAGACTTATTTGCTCACAGATTTCAGGGGTTGACTCTTGTTAGACCAGGTGAAGTCTGTGAAGCTCAGGACATAGTGGGGGAGCAGAGACAGAGAGAGGCAGAGGCAGAGATGGAGAGCACACACAAGAGTTCTACTGTCACATCAAGGAGGCCAGAAGCAAGATAGAGAGCAAGGGGAGGCGGAACCTTCTATAATCCCTGAAGCAACACCCCAGGGATCCTCCTCAGCAACAAAACCCTGCCTCTGGCATGAATGCCTTGTCTCAGTAAAATCTAGAGGGACATTCTAAATCCAAACCATAACATCATCTATCCATGAATCTATTACCTATTTATTATAAATGCATACACCTATACACACATATTTTGGAATTTGTCAGGCTTCTTACTGCCAATAAGTAGTTCATTTGGCATTGTAAACAGTGTTCTTAGGGAACTAGGTACATAATAATTCCTAGTTTATAAGGTTTTGCCATGTCTAAAATTCATCTGCTTACTATAGAGATAAGGGCCAAAGATTAAGCTAATCGTATTCAGCTTTTTATATTGTTCTCTGGAATAAATTGTTCTAATTATGCTATTGCCACTGAAATTTACTTAAAAATTTATTCCTGTTCTTAAACGATCATAATGTGATGGCAATTATGGGTAAAATACTTATTTAAATATATACTAATTTCTGAAATGGCATTCACAAATTACTTAAATAGCACATGTTAATTTGTATCTTGAAGTTAAAAATAGCCATTTTGAGTGATGGCACATAACATTTTTTGAAACTTTATTTTAAAAGGTTTTATATGCAACATATGTAATGAAATCTGCAGAATGTGTTGAGGGAGGGAGGAGTGAAAAAAGAGAAAGAGAGAGATTTCGAAACTTACCAGATTTATTTCTGGGAATCATATTAGGTTAATAAATTTCAATTAAGTTGTCTCTAAATTTCTCATTTGTAAATAAGATTATGCCAATAATTATGATGTTTTCCAATAAATCTTCTAACCAAATGTGTACATGGATAATGAGAGAGAAAAGGGATCAGTAAAACATATTTGAACTAGGTTTATTGTTATAAAAGAAGTGGGTCCTACCTTTTATATTTTGAATCAATTATGAAGTAAATGAATCATAATAAGCATAAGTCTTCTCTGGTTGACATTTATTTTATAAATAATTTAAAAATTATCTTAAAATATTTTACTGGTTTTGTCAAATGTTTATAAGTTGCTTATTGAGTCTTCCTGGGAATGGACTACAAAAATGTAGAATAAAGGAATCTAAAACTTTGAAAGTTTTTATCACAAAGAAATGTAAATATTTGAGAAAGTACATATATTTAACCTGATTAAACATTATACAATGTATATATGCATCAGAACATCACATGTTACTCTATTAACATGTATTTTGTACAATTTTGTATGTTTTTGTGTACCAGTAACAAGTTTGAATAAATGAATAAATACATTTATTGGAAAAAAGAATCTAATCTGAAACCTGTAAACTGTAAGTCATTCAAATAGCTGTGATTCCTTTCCTATTACAGTAGGCTGAGTAGACCAGAGACAGAGGTGGAACAGGTAAAAATTTATTATTAATAAAATAAACTATGAACTATGAACATGGATGTACAATTCAAAGAAGCAAAGATATAAATGGCCGGTAAAAATGCAGATATATCAACTCATTATTGAGGAAACAAACATTTCAAGTACAGTGCATTAAAGAAGTTTGTACCTATCAGATTGGCAAACAGATTAAAATAAGTAATATGATGTGTGCTAGAGATTGTGGTGGAAAATCACTCATAAACTCCAGTAGTCGTAATGGGCTCTCAGATAGAGATGCAAATCGAACAGCTAATCTAGAGGCAAGTCGGTGGCCTTTTCAATAGTGAGGATGAGCCTATCCTATTTCAGAAAAATTGTCAAAAGAAAAAAATCTAGTATTCAAACCATTACACAAATAGATATGCTTAATAACATGCTTGAAAGATGACTTCTAATTGTGAGAAATAGGACACAACCCATTGTACAGCAGCAGGGGAGTAGATAAATAAAGTGCAGCATATTTGAAAATGAGATATTAAACTATGGTTAAAATTCAGAAAACTGCTCTAGCTTTACCAACAGAATTAAAATGCATTATTGAATAGATAAAGCTGGTTTGGGGAGAGTAGATACAAGATATATTTAATATATAGACATGCATATTTAAAATTACATGCTTTACATATTTTAAAAAGAATTTCAAAGGGTACCCATACACTCATTACAATAATCTCTTTGGATTAGAAACAGAAGTTAAAAGTGTCGTTTCTCGAAGACAGGGTTATAAGCTGCTAAATCTCTATCTGAATTGATATAGCAGAGGTGGATATAAAAACACAGACTTGAAATCAGCAGGCCTTGCTCTTACGATTGAATGGCTACTGAATAGACCAGGGAAGTCTTAAATACAGCAACCACAAGCTAGGTGCTATAATATTATAAGGTAAGACAAAGTTTACATTTAATGGGAGGAGGACAGGATGGTGCATGGAAAAAAGGGGTAGAAGGAGGAAATAATTTTAGGTATGTATGTAGAGTTTAATATAGAGATGAGGAAAAGTCTTACCTTGGGAGGCAAGAACAAGAGAAGACAAGAAAGGAGACACTTAACAAAATGTACAAAGAAAGAAAAAGAAAATAAGTTGGTATTTAATGAAAGTCAAGAAGATTTAAACTTAAAGAGGAAACTAGGGTTTAAGGTTATTGTATTCCAACTGACATCAGATTGAATGTTACAAGGTGAAAAAACACTGTGATTCTCTTGTGCTTCCAGCACCAATATCAAGAGATTCGGCTTAAGTGTCCCCTGGGCAGGATGACAGGGCAGAGCTTGTGTCCCCAAAGACAAGTGTATCAAGCTTCAAATCCCAAGAAATCCCCCCCATGCCAACTAGGGCCAATCCTTAAAGCCTCTGACCATACAAGAACACTTTTCATATTTGTCTACACCTTCTCTCCTTCAATCCTTAGTCCTATCTGTCTTCCTCATTCCAAACTACACATGCTATCTCCAATAACAGTGAATTTTATTCAACAACAATCTTAATTTTATTCTAATGAATGTGATTCTTACCCTAATTAATTTCTTCATATTATTTGATATGTGACCTGCACTACATTTTGAAATATTTGGCTTCTGGGCTGCAAGACTGTCTTCGTTTTCTTGTAACTATTCTGACAATTCTGGGGCATTTTTACTTTCATGGACCCTCTAAAATTTGTAGAGAAATAGTTTTGATAAGCATGGATCCTGAGGACATGGTGTCTGAGACTGAAATCTTTTTCTTCTATATGCTATTTCTATGACCTTGGGCAAGTTACTCAACTTTTCTTTGATGCAGTTTCTTCATCTATAGAATGCTATTAATAATATTTCCTCGCCATGGAGTTGGTGAGAGAATTATGAGTTTTATTATGAGCGATACAACTAGAAAATTTATTGGCAGATAGAAATTAACCCATAAATAACAGATACTGTTTGTTTGTTTGTTTGTTTGTTTGTTTACTGTGGTACTTGGGATTAAACCCAGGGGCATTCTACCTCCTAGCTATAACCAGAGCCCTATTTTATTTGGAAACAAAGTCTCACTGGGTGGATGAAAGTCTCTCTACTTGCTGAGGCTGTCCTCGAACCTGCGATCCTCCTGTCTCAGCCTCCCAAGAACTTGGATTACAGGCATGCACCAGCAAGGCATATTTTCTTAAGATTCTACTCTTAACCTTCTTTTTGAGTTCCATATACATACCTGGTGATTCAATATGGGCCCATGACTTTAACAATTGTCTCCCTTCTACCTAGACCTCTCTTAAGAACCCAGGACTGTTTTCATCTGTCCACTAGACAGCTCCATTCTGATGCCCTCAGCTTGTACCAAGTCAACATGTCTGGAAAATGTCGTGCTGTCCCTGTTCTAGGCTGCTTCAGACATGCTCTGAGTGACAGGTTCATCAGGCAAATAGCCTCAGAATTCATAATTCTGGGTTTTATCCTTGATGTCTTCCTTTCACACTACAGTTCCTTCTATGCAAACCTGTTTTTATTTATTTATTTATTTATTTAGTTAGTTAGTTAGTTAGTTATCTATTTATTTATTGTGGTACTGGGGATTGAACTCAGGGACATTCTACCTCTGAGCTACACCCTCAGCCCTATTTTATGCTTTTTTTTTTTCATTTTTTTTTTTGGTACCGGGGATTGAACGCAGGGGCGTTCTACCTCCGCGCTACACCCCCGGCCCTATTTTTTTATGCTTTA
>PVJS01056013.1:0-12483 GCA_004027185.1 Glis glis
AGGAGAGCCTCAGCAAGTAGTGAGACTCTCATCAACCTAGTGAGACCCTGTTTCCAAATAAAAATAAAATAGGGCTGGGGGTGTAGCTCGACGGTAGAATGCCCCTGGGTTCAATCCCCAGTACCACACACACACACACACACACACACACACACACACAAAATAGAAAAGAAAGTCACAGTATCTTGGATGTGTCCTCTTGCCTCACCCGTCCCTCCCAGTGCCGCAGCCCCTCCTAAGTCCCTCTGAGCCGCACCTAGCGACGGCACCTGATGCTCACACGCACCCCAGCCCCTGTGCTGCACCCACCTAACTGAACTCAGGTGGGACTGGGTGGGAGACACCTATGTAACACTGCTGCCCCACGACAGCTGGACTTTCCCCAAGTCTTTCCCAGCCAACCTTAGGTCCCAGCATGTGGGCCAGCCACCGGTGACCTACTTGTCAGGAATGCACAAGGCCATCTGCCCTGGGCCCTGAGTCAGCACCCAGGAGCTCCCAGCCAACTCCTGCTCCAACCCGACCCCACCCAGCCTTGCCATCAGCAAGGTTGGCCAGCCAGCATTGCTGCTCACTGCCGAGGCTGGTATTGGTTCAGAGCAGAAACCGTGCTGCAGGGAGCCTGTGTTCTGGGGGTACATGTGCATGTCTGGGAGGGTGTGTTTGGTGTAAATATGGGTGCAGGCCTGCAAGAATGTGTACATGTAACCAGCATGGTGATGCACGCCTGTAATCCCAGTACTTGGGAGGCTGGGATAGGAGGATCACAGATTCAAGGCCAGCCTCGGCAACTTAGGAAGACTCTCAGCAACTTAGCAAGACCCTGTTTTAAAATAAAAAGTGCTGGGAGTGTAGCTCAGAGGCAGGATGCCTCTGGATTCAATCCCCAGTACCAAAAATAAAAAGGTATGCACATGTACACGTATGTGTGTGTGTAGAGCGCATGCTCGGACTGGTCGATGGTGGACGTTTGTGGGCAGGTGCGCGTGTGCAAGCCCATGAATGCCTTCCATGTCTGTGTGTTTGGTGTGGAGGTGTGTGTAAGGGACTGGATTTTCACATGCAGGTGTGGAGGTGCGTTTCATGGAGGAAGGACTCTCCTCCATCTTGCCACATGTCCCCTGGGCCATATAACCCGGGCTCATGCAGAAACAAATCAGATGGGTGGACCCTTCCCACCAACATGACCACAGGAAAGGGGTGCAAATTGCCCCCTGGGCTAGCAGCACCCCATCCGTTCAAAGCTGAGGGGAGATGCGCTGACTGAGCACAACAAACACTACATTTGGGGGGGGGGTACTGAGGATTGAATCTAGGGGCATTCTACCTCCGAGCTATACCTAGTTTGAGCGACCTAGTGAGACCCTGTTTCAAAACAAAAAAATAAAATAGGACTGGGGGTATAGCTCAGTGGTGGTACATCCCTGGATTCAATACTCAGTAACCTCCCCCACGAAGAAACCCCCAAAACCAAAAATCAAAAAATACTACCCTCTAACATTGCAATGCTCCCCCCAGTCCTGCCATCTTGCTTTCAGCCCCTGACTCTTGCCCTACCAGCTTGTGGACCCGCACCCAAGAGGACACAAAGACAGAAATTGAGAATGCGCCCCTGGAAACTTCCATACTGTAGCATCTAAAGAGACGATAGAGCCAGGCCTGGCGGTGCACACTTGTAATCCCAGTACTTGCGAGGCTGAGACAGGAGGATTGCAGGTTTGCAGCCAGCCTCCGCAACTTAGTGAGGCCCTCTGCAACTTAGTGAGACCCGGTTTCAAAATAAAGAATAAAAAATAGGGCTGGGGGTGTAGCTCGGAGGTAGAATGCCCCTGGGTTCAAGCCCCAGTACTGCAAAAATAAAATTAAAATTAAAATTAAAAAATAAAAAGACTGTAGAACCGTCTCTAGCTCTTTGACCTTGCCCAAAATCCAAACACAGATTGGAAAAAAAAAATCAACTGACTTTTCACCACAGGGTGTTTGAGGATCATTGTTCTAACACACGCTTGAGGGTTTATTGAGCTTCTGTTTACCCCCTCCACTACCTGCATGTAAGTTCCACAGGGCAGGGGTTTCGTCTGCTTGATGCCCAGCTGTTTCCCCGGCACCTCTTAGGGGCTTAGTGGACATCGGTTGAATGAGTGCATACGGAAGGATGGTCTTCGGCTGTCCACAGGGGACGAGGGCAGTAAAGGTTCCACCTGCTGGCACCTGTGCTGGCCCCACCCTTCCCCGGCTCCAGGCCTCGAGGGACCAGCACGGGGCCGCAGGAAGTGGAGCAGGCCTTGGGCACGGATCTTTGATCAGGCTGCCTGACCCATGGGGCCAGAACAGGTATGAAGACCGGGGTCTTTTTTTGTGACACAGAGGGCTCCTCCTTTGCTGTGGACTTGGGGACAGGAGGGACAGGGGCTGGGGGCCCAATTCCTCCATTCCCTTGATTGTGGGAGGAAGGGAGGGAGGTCGGCACTTGGGCTGCTGGGAGGCTCTGCGGGGCCTTGTCCCTAGGCTCTACTACCTGTGCTCCTGCTCTGAACCCCTGTGAGTTGTTCTTGGGGCTCCAGTGCCCTAGAGTATCGCAGGGAACCGCTGACCTGATAAAAAGTGGTCTGCCCCACCCGCCCTACCGTGCCCGTGCCCCTGGCCCGCACCCAGAGGGAGCCCAGGGCTGGCAGGGCCGGGCAGGAGCGGCTCTCTTGGGGGTGGAGGGAGCTCGAGTTCCTCCTGCCGTTCCCACGGTTGGGCTGGCTCAGGCCCACGTGGCCATCAGAGCCTGGCTGACTCAGGGCCCAGCCATCCCGCAAGGCCGGTTCTAGGCTCACACATCCACGGCCCCTGCACCTCCCTCCTCCTCAGCGCCGCCCAGGCTTCTCCTTCTCTGCCCTGAAGACTCCGCCCACAAAGTCCCTTTCATCCTCTCCCACCTCCAGGGAATGGGGGTCTGGCCAAGGAGGAGGGGCCTGGGACTTCTGGTGAAAATACCTGCGGGGGCTACTGTCCAGGTAGTATTCAGGGCTACCTATGACTTCAGCCCTGGACAGATAGTCAGCTTTGGAATAATTGAAAAGTTCAGTTATGTCTTTTTACCCGAGGCTTCTTCTCAACCAAGCAGATCCAGGGACTAAGGTCCACTAGCAAGGAGCCCCTCGGTCCCCAAGGGCCACCGCTCCTCCGTCTCACGGTCCCGAGGGATCATAAAGGAAGCTAGAGGGGGAGGCAGCCAGGAGAGAGCGATGCTCAAGCTGGAGGGGCAAGGAGGGGACAAGTCAATCCAGAGCAAAGCGATAGCAGGTGCAGAGACCTGGAGGGGAGGACCACGGTGTGCTCGGAGCCATCCTCCTGTTGTTTATTTTTTAATTTTTTTGTTGTTGTTGTTTGGCACTGGGGATTGAACCCAGGGGCATTCTACCTCCAAGCTACACCCCCCAGCCCTATATTTTATTGTTTATTTTGAAACAGGGTCTCACTAAGTTGTGGAGGGCCTCACTAAGCAGCTGAGGCTGGCCGCGAACCTGCAATCCTCCGGTCTCAGCCTCCCAAGTACTGGGATTACAAGCGTGCGCTACCACGCCCGGCTGACCTTTTGTTTAAATGGCCGGGCATGCGCAGGGGCCGTTGGAATCTGGAACCAGAGAAACAGGTGAGAGTCACTTCTTGTGAGGAATACTGGTTCATCCATGGATAAAGAAAACTTGGTCTATACACACAGTGGAATTTTACTCAGCCAGAAAGAGGAACCAAATTGTCATTTGCAGGAAAATGGATGGAACTAGAGAATATTATGCTAAGTGAGACCAGCCAGTCTCAGAAAGTCAAGGGTCGTATGCTTTCATGTGTGGAAGCGAGAGAGAAGACAGGAAACAAAAGGGACTTCAGTCAAATGAGAGAGAGCGGTAGAATATCGGTGGAGGGAGGTGGGGAGGGGAAAAACAAGGCTGAGGAAGGGAGCAGTTCAAATAAGTTTATGTCCATACATGAAGGTGTCTCTACCAATCTCACTAACATGTATGGGGAGGGAGGAAGGGAGGGAGGGAGGGAGGGGGAGCAAGGTGGAGTGCGCAAGAAAACACACCAAGCGCTGTGTGCATGTGTGCTTCTACTACTTTAAATCTCACTATGATGTATAATTACAATGTACCAATAAAAGTCTAATTTTTTTTGCGGTACTGGGGATTGAACCCAGGGACATTCTACCTCCGAGCTACACCCCCAGCCTTATTTTTTATTATTTATTTTGAAACAGGGTCTCACTAAGTTGCGGAGGGCCTCACTAAGTAGCTGAGGCTGGCCGCGAACCCGGATCCTCTGGTCTCAGCTTCCCAAGTACTGGGATTACAAGCATGTGCCACCATGCCCGGCTAAAAAAAATTAAAAATAAAGCATTTATCCAGACATACACCCACACCAAAAAAAAAAAAAAAAAGAAAAAGAAAAGAATAGTTGTTCATCTAACACTTCTGAGCACCCCTGTGCTTGGCTTGGGGTGGAGTGTAAGATTTTTTCTTTTTTTTGGTGCTGGGAATTGAATCCAGGGGCATTCTACCTCTGGGCTACACCCCCGACCCTATTTCATTTTTATTTTGAAACAAGGTCTTGCTAGACTGGAGTGTAAAGATTAAACAGACAGTAGTAGGGACATAAAGATGTTTAGGCACATAATTTGCCTTTTTTGCTGCCGGATCCTGGGTGTGTGCCGCAGTTCTGGGTACATGGCGGGCACTCAATAAACATGTGTAACAAGAATGAATGAATGAATGAATGAATGAATGAATGAATGGATAGATGGATGGATGAATGAATGAACGGCATGGCCACTCACAGAGAAATAAAATGAAGGAAAGAGAAGCCAGCCAGGCTGAGGCAGAGAACCCAGACTTAGAAAAAGCCCCTGGGAGATGGGTATGGTGGCGCAGGCTTGTAATCCTAGTACTTGGGGGGGTTGAGACAGAAGGAGCACAGGTTCGAGGACAGCCTCAGCAAGTAGTGAGACACTCATCAATCTAGTGAGACCCTGTTTCAAAATAAAAATAAAATAGGGCTGGGGGTGTAGCTCGGTGGTAGACTGGGCCTGGGTTCAGTTTTTTTCAGTTCTGGAAAAAAAATTAAAATTAAAATTAAAGTAAAAAAAAAAAAAAGAAAGAAAAAGCCCCTGGGAAGGAGGCCTGTTTTTCTTTCATTTTGGATGAAAGAAGGTGAGTGCTGGCCGTGGTTTGTGCAGTCACCGTAGGGATTCGGGTGTTTCGCTGCTGATGCAACAGGCCGGCAGGATTTCCACATGAGTGAGCAGAGGCCGCCCAGGAGAGTCTGGGCGGGGCCTCCCGGAGCTGGAAAATGAGGCCGAACTCCGCAGAAGAGGCCAGCCCAGCCAGCAGGGAAATGACCACTTAGTTGCTCCACACTCGGGAATGCGTCCCCAGGTGGGACTTTGAAAGCCTCTGGACTTGCAAAAGGCATTTATCTGAGGACAGATCATGACATTTGGCTTGCTCGGAATCCGAAGCTGACAGGCCCTCGGTTCGGAGTACGGCGTTCCCACTCCAGCTGAGTGTCCTGTGCGCCCCACCCCACGCTGGAGGGAGGGGGCGAGAGGTGGGCTTGGTGGGCTTAGTGGGCCAAGGCACTGTGCAGACACGAACCTGCCGCAGCGCTGGGCCTCTGCAAGCTGCTCAGCCCTGCTGTCCAGGCTCTGTGGTGACACCCTCCCCGTGGGGACCCTGGCCCTCTTTGTGGGAACCTCCCAGAGCTGCATTCCTTTCGGGGGATGTGACGTCCAGTGCCTGGGTGCAGACACACTGTGAAGCTCATGAAACTTATGCCTTGAGGGTTCTCCCTTGAACAGGCGCCCCCAAACGCTAGACCTAATTGTGTATTCGCCATTTTGCATTTTTTTTTTTTTTTGCAGTCCTGGGGATGGAACCCAGGGGCATTCTTCCTCCGAGGTACACCCCCAGCCTTATTTTTTATTCTTTCTTTATTTCTTTCTTTATTTTTATTTCTTTCTTTTTTTTTTTTTGCGGAACTGGGGATTGAACTCAGGAGCATTCTGTCTCTGAGCTACACCCCCAGCCCTATTTTTGTTGTTGTTGTTCTTTATTTTGAAACGGTCTCACTAAGTTGCGGAGGGCCTCACTAAGTAGCTGAGTCTGGCCGCGAACCCGGATCCTCCGGTCTCAGCCTCCCAAGTACTGGGATTACAAGCGTGCGCCACCATGCTTGGCTTATTCTTTATTTTGAAACAGGGTCTCACTAAATTGCGGAGGACCTCATTAAGTAGCTGAAGTTGGTTGAGAACCCGGATCCTCCGGTCTCAGCCTCCCAAGTACTGGGATCACAAGCGTGTGCCACCACGCCTGGCTGCCATTTTGCATTCTTAAAGAGGGTCCCCAGTGATAAGTTTGGGGTCTCGCAAAGCCGAGCCCACCCCTGTCAATTCTGCTTGACCAGTGGGTGCCTTGGGGCTCCGGCTCACGGGCCTCCTTCCCAAACCTCAGGCCAGGACCCGTCCGGCCCTGGGAACAGAGTCCTCGCTGCAGCCGTGTGGAGGTACCGCAGTGAGGCTGGGCCCGGGGTGGGTGGAAGGGGACTGCCAGCTATAGAAAGCTCAAAGTGTCTTCTTGGGAGATAGCAGCCTGACAAGTGTGACAGGTGTGAGTGCCCCGGATCAAATAGCACTGCTCATGGTGTCCATGTGGCCCACTGGTGGGACAGTTGTTGACGATCCATGGTTGACCGCTGGTTTACAGTGAACGGCATGATACAAAATATCACTGAATCGCACACTCAAAAGGGTGAATTTTATAGTACACAAATTCTCTCTCTCTCTTTTTTTTTTTGCGGTACCAGGGATTGAACCCAGGGGCATTCTACCTCCAAGCTACACCCCCAGCCCTATTTTTATTCTTTATTTTGAAACAGGGTCTCACTAAGTTGCAGAGGCCTCACTAAGTAGCTGAGGCTGGCCACGAACCTGCGATCCTCCTGTCTCAGCCTCCCAAGTACTGGGATTACAAGCGTGCACCCACCACGCCCAGCTCTCTCTTTTTTTGATACTGGAGATGGAACTCAGGGGCATTCTACCTCTGAGCTACACCCCCCCAGCCCTATTTTGTTTTTTATTTTGAAACAGCATCTCACTAAGTTCCTGAGGGTCTTGCTAAATTGTTGAGGCTAGCCTTGAACCTGTGATCCTTCTGCCTCGGCCTCCCAGGTACTGAGATTACAGGCCTGGGCCACCACGCCTGACTTTCTATCTCGTTTTTTAGAAGTATGCCGAGAGCCCAGTTGCTGTGGTGCTCTGCACACACGTTGGATCTGGAGCCAACATGGCACGTCCATGATGGTGCTGCCTGTGGCTGGGGTTTCTGGACTGCCTCCAGAGGGTTCAGTCACACACAGCAAGGACTGTTCAGGGACCCCCTCACTGCCTCCCAGCCGGGCCTCACATGTGCTAGGAGGCAAGACAGGAGCACCCCAAACAAATGTCCTGTCTAGTTGGGTCCTCAGCTTGGAAGTGGCTTTGGTTAGCTCGGGGTGATCGGGCCTCCACCTGCTGTCCCTATCTGGGCACATTTGTACTAAGCTCTCCAAGCCTGGCATATGTCCAAGCCAGGGGAAGAGTTAACAATTAACCAGGCAAGAGAGAGGAGAGGCTGGGACAGCCACTCAGGGCTCATGGGCTGCTCTCCTGCCCTGGGGCAGTGTGCTGCCCCCCCAGCCACACCCCCAGACCTGTGGGTGATGGCACGGGGTGGGGCACAGCTGGCAGGTTGGGGCTGCTCCCTGAAAAGGAACTTGGCCTGCAAAGGGCCCAGCAGAACCCTTGGCTATGGGCAAGGCCCTACCCCTTGACAGGTATTCAAATATCCAGGACAAACCCCGTCAGAGGCCGTAGTGCCATCAGCTTTGGAACTTGGATAGGCTGCATTTCAAACTGCACCAAGCAGCCCGCTCAACCCCTTCTCAGAAGCGACTAATCTGTGAGCAGGTGGCTGAAGAGCTCCAGGGTCCTGTAGGCCACCAACCAGAAAATATCGCCGCTTCTCCCACCTTTCTCTGACACACACACACACACACACACACACACACACACACACACACAGAGTCACATGTACACGTCTGGGCACATTGGGATTGATTTCTTCATACCTCAAAGAAATATTAAGGTGTGTCTCAGCAGACTAAATCCCACAGAAGGCACAGATGCTTTAAAAGTTCCTGGGCAGCTCGTGTGGTGGTCTAGGCCTATAATCCCAGTACTTGGGAGGCTGAGGCAGGAGTGTCACAGGTTTGAGGCCAGCCTAAGTAACTTAGAGAGACCCTCAGCAACTTAGCCAGACCCCATTTCAAAATAAAAAATAGAAAGGGCTGAGGGGTGTTGCTCAGAGGTGGAATGCCCCTGGCTTCAATCTCTAGTCTATCCGTCTGTCTGTCTGTCTCTCTCACACACTTTCCTGGGCAAAAGTGCTGGGTAGAATGATGCTCTGTCAGGCTTAATGCTCCCAGGTCTGAGTTACACTCCCCTGGCTTTTGGGGGGCAGGTGGAGCTGAACAGGAACCCCCCTGCTACCATCATTGCCATTTGGTTTTGGACACTAAACCCCAGCAGAGGACCAGCAGGGGACAGGAGCAGGAGTCCCATTATTCAGCCTCCTCCAGGGACCAGCCTGCATCTCAGGCGAGCAACCTATGCACTGGGCTACACCCCAGCCCAGGGCGGGGGGAGCCAGGCAGGGGTCAGGCTGGAGGCTGGTTCCTCCTCAGCCAATCGAGCCCACTGTCGCCTGCGAAGTTGCCAGAAAAGCCTTTGAAGGCTCTGAATCTTCCACCTGCTTGACTCCATTCCTGCGGGCAGGCAGGCTGGTACAGGGACACCTGCTCTAGGAGCCCCGCTTCCTCCCTCATCAGCGTGGCTGCTGGTTCCCCATTCCTGCCCTGAAGATGCTGTACCCACGCTCGTGGGCACGTGCGCCGTAACCTGTCTAGCTGCCTGCTGCCCCCTGCTCAGCTCCTGACCGCCCGTCCACATCCTGATTGGGAAGAACATCCCAGAATGAGAACGGTTTTGTTTTTCTGAATGGGAGTAATCTACTTTCTGGAGCAACAGCAAAGATTGGCGATATCACAGCAAAGGAAAAGGCGGCGCCCAAGGACACGCCACACTCTTGAACAAGCTTGACAAACGCCCCGACGGAGGGCAGGAATGGCGCCTGGATCCTTGGATGGTCACAGACCAGGACTATATGGTGCTGGGTGGAAGGAGCGGAGTAGGAATAACAGCACCTTTGGACACCGGCTCCCACCATGTGGTCACCAAAGCATGTGACATCAAAGCTACTGGATGAGGCTGCCATCTGCCACAACCCTGCTGCTCTCCCAGCCTGAGAAATGTTCTCCATAAAAGTGGGGAAAAGCCACCATTGGGTGCGGTGGTACACTCCTATAATCTTAGTACTTGGGAGGCTGGGACAGGAGGATCACAGGTTCAAGGACAGCCTCAACAATGCAATGAGGCTCTCAGCAACCTAGCGAGACCCTGTTTCAAAACAAAAAAATAAAAAGGGCTGGGAATGCAGCTTGAAGGTAGAATGCCCCCCAAGTTCAATCCCTAGTTTTTCTTTCTCTCTCTCACACACACACAAAATAAAAAATAAAATAAAATAAAAACAAAAAAAAGGTGGAAAAAAGCCAATGTTGGGCACCTGTAATCCCAGTACTTGGGAGGGTGAGACAGGAGGATCACAGGTTCGAGGACAGCCTCAGCAACTGAGGCCGTTTCAAAATAAAATAGGGGTGGGGGTGTAGCTCAGAGGTAGAACACCCATGAGTTCAATCTCTAGTACCACCACTACCAACAAAAAGAAATAAAAACTCAATCATGTTCTCATTCCAACTCTCTCCTTAGCAGCTCCACAAAATTCCTAGGGTTTCTCCTGGGTCCTTAAAAAGACTGGACTATGACTTGGGTGGCCCCGCAAAATTCTCCTTCCTTCAGCGCAAACTCTGTCACCCACGCAGAGACACCACTCTTTAATAATTTTTTTTATTAAAATACTGTTATACCCAGTGGAATGCAGCAGCAATCCTGGTACAGGGCGGCATAACAAAACAGTCGAGTTTACATTTTAAATATTCATGATAACTTAAACAGACAGACACACATCACGGTCTTTGGCAGAAAACGTTCACAGCACAAAAAAAATACTTTAAAAGAAATACCAAATATTAATCCAAAATATATTAAATTGTTTTTTTTTCTTTCATGATATTTTTTGTCTCTTTTTTTTTCTTTTTGCTTTGTAAACAATGCACATGAACCAAATGTATTTCTCAGCTTTCAATGGGGGGGAGGGGAGGGGAGTTAAAAAAATATGCAGTTGTCCAGCAAATGCAAATGTTTCAAAAGGAAATCATGGAAATAATACACGTAGAGAACCTAAAAACAGTAAAGGAAAAAACAAACAAACACACACAAAGATTCAAGGAGAAGTAAAAATAGTAAAGACAGAACTACTAAAACCCGCCAATTGCTACTGGGCTGAATTGGGGGTCTTTAAGACCAAAGTCAAATCACCGCTGCTATAGGCTGTCATGCAAGATGCTGCGCCCTAGTTCCAAGTGTCTGGCCCTGCCGCAGGGCTGGGCGCGGGTCGCTTGAGGAGCCAGCCTCGTGGGCGCCATTTTGTGACGGGGGCTCCATTCACAGGACCATCTGAGACATCTTGTAGCTCACTGGCTAGTTTTCAACAGCACAGCTCCTTCTCCCAGTCCCTCCAGGTGGCAACGAAGACATTTATAAGAACAAGACATCTTTTCCAGTTTCCTCAGAAAACTGGTGCTGGGTAGGGCCACTCATGCCCAGAGGCGGGCACGGCAATGTCCCTGGTTGGTGGCTCATTTCTTCTGGCTCAGTTTATAACCAAAACTGACAGGGTGTCCCAGGGACAGGAGCTGTGGCGCCATTTCAAAAGGCTGCTGGTGGGTGGGTGGGTCCTATGGGCATTTCCTACAGGGCTCAAGATGGAGGGAGAGGCAGCCGATATCCCACGAATCCATCAGCATCGAAATCCACGGGCCAAAAACTTGATGAGGAGAACAACTGGGAGGCCAGCCAGAAGGTTCAGGAACAATCCTTGGAGCACAATCTACGGAGACAAATCTGAGCCAGCAAGCCTCCATCTTCTGTGCCCCAAAGAAAGGGAATTATATACAAACAGACACTGTCTCCCGGGCCGCTCGAATGGCGCCTAACCCACTCCAGGTGAGGGGCGAGGCTGTGGCTTCCACAAGACTCAAACCCTTAAGAGTCCTCAAGGTGTAGACTCAAGGCGTCGTGATCCCAGAAGGCAGTGTGAGGAACTGAAGAGCAGACGAGGTGCTGGGGACCACGCTCAGTCAGAGACGTGGCTGGCTTGATTGCTGAACCAGCCCACCTGCTGCCCATGGGTAGCCATCCTTGGTGATCAGCCTGCAAGCCGACCTATCTCCTCTCCCTCTCGGCCTGAGCCGAGACAGCAGGGAGAGCAGGCTCAGCATCTTTCCGAGCTTTTAGTTGCTACCCTAGCAATCCTTGGGAATTAGGTAGAGGCTGATTCCTCCTCCTCCATGGGCATGGGAGGAACGGGGCTAAGAAGCAGTCGGTCTCTCTCAGCTCCCCTCTCTTCCATAGCTCCCCTTCCTGCGCTTCAGGGGCCAGATGGTCAATGGCTGGGTAGCAGGAAGCAGTCCGGGGAGAGGGCTGCTGGAATGGCCGAGAATGGCAGAGGGCAGGAGGGCATGGTCCAGGGTCCCCAAGGCACCGCCTCCTTCAGATAAGTATCTCCACCATGTCGGACAAGTCCTGGACTCGGGATGTGGCTACAGAGTCTGGAGAGAGACAAGGACACAAACACAGGTCATCATGAGTGTTCTCAGATTACTCTTTTAAAATCCTGGTGCATATATATATATATATATATATATATATATATATATATGTATTCGCAGTATTACGGATTGAACCCAGGAGCTCTACCACTGAGCTACATCCACAGCCCTTTTTATTTTGAGACAGTCTCACTATGTTGCCCAGGCTGGCCTCAAATTTGTGATCCTCCTGCCTCAGTCTCCTGAGTAGCTGGGATTTCAGGCATGTGCCACCATGCCCAGCTTCTCTTGAACTTTTATTTTTTTTGGTACTGGGGATTGAACCCAGAGGCATTCTACCTCTGAGCTATACTCCCAGCCCCCCCCCCTTTTTATTTTGAAACAGGGTCTTAGCTGGGTGTGGTGGTGCACGCTTGTAATCCCAGTACTTGGAAGGCTAAGACAGGAGGACCTCAGGTTCGCGGCCAGCCTCAGCAACTTGTGAAGCCCTCTGCAACTTAGTGAGACCCTGTTTCAAAATAAAGAATAAAAATAGGCTGGGCATGGTGGCGCACGCTTGTAATCCCAGTACTTTGGGAGGCAGAGACCGGAGGATCCGGGTTCGCGGCCAGCCTCAGCTCT
>PVJS01056014.1:0-12482 GCA_004027185.1 Glis glis
AGGTGGAGACAGGAGGATCCGGGTTCACGGCCAGCCTCAGCTACTTAGTGAGTCCCTCCGCAACCTCGTGAGACCCGGTTTCAAAATAAAGTATAAAAAATAGGGCCAGGGGTATAGCTCGGAGGTAGAACACCCCTTGGTTCAACCCCCGGTACCGCCAAAAAAAAAAAAGGAATGACTTTCCCACAGGGCACAGTGTGCATGCCTTCAAACTCAGTGACTTGGGAGGGTGAGGTGGGAGGATCGCAAATTCAAGGCCAGCCTGGGCAGCTTAGAGAGACCCTGTAAATAAAAAATCAAAAGGGCTGGGGATGTAACTCTAGCGGTACAGACCCCCTGTGTTCAATCCCCCGTACTGTAAAACAATAAATAAAACAATGCCAGGTGGTGGCAACATGCCTGTAATCCCAGTATTTGGGAGGCTGAGACAAGGAGGATCGCAGGTTCCAGGCCAACCTCAGCAACTTAGTGAGATCCTGTTTCAAAAAAAAAATTAAAAGGACTGGGGGTATAATTCGGAGGTAGAATGCCCCTTGGTTCAATCCCCAGTACCAATAAATAAATTAATTAATTAAAAAATAAGCCAAGCATGGTGGCACATGCCTGTAATCCCAGTACTTGGGAGGCTGAGACAGGAGGATCACAGGTTCAAAGCCAGCCTCGGAGAGCCAGGCGTGGTGGCGCACGCTTGTAATCCCAGTACTTTGGGAGGCGGAGACCGGAGGATCCGGGTTCTCGGCCAGCCTCAGCGCGCATGCGCGCGCACGATCGATCTTTTTCTCTCTCTCTCTCTCTCTCTCTCTCTCTCTCTCCCTCCCTCCCTCCCTCCCTGTCTCTCTCTCCCTAGTGAGGCCCTCCGCAACTTCGTGAGACCCGGTTTCAAAAATAAAGCATAAAAAAATAGGGCCGGGGGCGTAGCGCGGAGGTAGAATGCCCCTGCGTTTAATCCCCGGTACCGCAAAACAAAAAAAAAAAAAAACAACAACAAAAAAAGCCAGCCTCGGCAATTTAGCAAGGCCCTTAGTAACTTAGTGAGACCCCGTTTCAAAATAAAATAGGGCTGGGGGTATAGCTTGGAGGTAGATTGTCCCTGAGTTCAATCCCCAACAGCAATAATAATAATAATAATAATAATAAATGACCCCCTCCTTTATCACCCACCTCACCTCCCTCCAGTCCACCTGCAAAGCTGATTCTACTTCCAAGTGTTCTATCTAGTAAGCCCACTTCTTCTCCTTCTACATCCACTTTAGGCCAGGCCATCACTGTCTCTTGCTTAGATTTTATTCCAGCTTTCTTTTTTTTTTTTTTTGTGGTACAGGGGATTAAACCCAGGGGCATTCTACCTCCGAGCTACACCCCCGGCCCTATTTTTTATTCTTTATTTTGAAACCGGGTCTCACGAAGTTGCGGAGGGCCTCACTAAGTAGCTGAGGCTGGCCACGAACCCGGATCCTCCTGTCTCAACCTCCCAAGTACTGGGATTACAAGCGTGCGCCACCACGCCCGGCCAATCCAGCTGCTTTCTATGTTGCCATTCTCTCTCTCCTCCAATCCATCCTCCACATGGCAGCTAGAAAGATCTTTAAAAAATATGTCACATGTCACTACCCCATTAGTTCTCATTGCACTTGGAATGAAACCCAAACTCTTTAATAAGGCCAATTTGTTCCCTGCCACTTCATTGCTTGCCACTGTCTACCTCACCCTCTGAGGGCCAGACACACGGGCCTGTTGTAAGTCCTGAGTAGGCAACTCTTCCAGTTCCTCCCTGGTGGGTCATGTCCCCAGTAGGACTGTGTACTCCATAAGGGCAGGACATATCATCACTGTGTTCTAAGCTCGCATCAATGTCTCAACAATGAACGTGTACAAACATAATGTTCTCAGAATGTTGTTCCCGGCTCTATCCCCTGGGGCCTAGTATGGTGCCTCACAACAGAGATGCTAAGAAAAAATATTTGAAAAACAATAAACGAATGATCAAATGCTCAATATGTTAATATTTGTCCCAGGGACTCTGGAGGTTGAGGCAGGAGAATCACAAGTTTGAGGCCAGCCTGGGCAACTTAGCAAAACCTTGTCTCAAAATACAAAGTAAAAAGAGCTGAGGATGTAGCTCAGTCATGGAGTACTCCTGGGTTCAATCCCCAGTACCACACACAAAAAAAAAAAAGAATGAGACTACACACGTGTGCAAGACAGTTGCAAAGTTATAGCTAGTGGGGAGGGAAGGACCTGAGCTTGCAGATGGTGGCTTTATCATTCTGGTAAGGATTGATTGATACAGAAGAAATCAGGATGATTGAGCATGAGACTGGAGGGGCCATTACCTTCTGGGGAGGCCTGTGGGACGTATGTGTACAGGTCATTCTCTGTCAGAGGAGCAAGGTGACCTGGCTGTGCTTGCTGGCTGCGGAGACCCTCGCAATCAGAATCATACTAAATGCTGCAGAATATCATCCCCAGGAGTCAAGAGAGGGACACCCAAGCGAAGAGCATGACAAAGCCCAAAGCAGAGCCTGCTTAGTGTACCTTGTCCATTGCCAACCATTTGGTACTTAGTGCAAAAGATTGAGACTGCCTTGCTCCTGGAGACCTTAAAGGAATCAGAAGTGTGGGCTCTGGTCACAGCTGACCTTAGGCAATTGAGTTCTTCTTCCAATTCCAGGGTGCTGGACCTCCTAACAGTAACTGTGCACTATGCTGCATTTCAAGCAAAGCGAGTCTTTTTTTAATGATGAATAATTCCTACAGTCTCGGGTCCCGCCCGAGAGTGACACGGACTGACAGGGAAAAGTGAGCGCCGACAACTGGAGAAGCACTCACCACGAGCCGGGAGAATATGTCGAGCACTACAGGATAAAAATAGCTGTTGTTTATTAAGGACCTTCACTCTCTTCAGTTACTTTATTAGGTACATTTCCAAGTTATCTCACTTTTGCCCCAAAATAACCCATGGATTAGGTATTCACTTTTTTTATGGTATTGGGGATTGAACCCAGGGGAATTCTACCTCTGAGCTACTCCCCCAGACCTATTTTGTTTTTTATTCTTTTTTATTTATTTATTCATTTCAGTACTGGGGATTGAACCCAGGGGCATTCTACCTCCGAACTACACCCCCAGCCCTATTTTTTTATTATTTATTTTGAAACAGGGTCTCATTAAGTTGCGGAGGCCTCACTAAGTAGCTGAGGCTGGCCGTGGACCCGGATCCTCTGGTCTCAGCCTCCCAAGTACTGGGATTACAAGCTTGCGCCACCACACCCACCTTTTATTTTTTATTCTGAAACAGGGTCTCGCCAAGTTGCTGAAGCTGGCCGCAAACCTGCGATCCTCCTGTCTCAGCCTCCCAAGTACTGGGATTATATATAGGCATGCGCCACCACACCTGGGTAGGTTTTTTTTTTTTTTTTTTTTTGGCGGTACCGGGGATTGAACCCAGGGGCGTTCTACCTCCAGCCCTATTTTTTATCCTTTATTTTGAAACCGGGTCTCACGAAGTTGTGGAGGGCTTCACTAAGTAGCTGAGGCTGTCTCCATCTCCCAAGTACTGGGATTACAAGTGCGCCACCAAGCCCCGCACCCTGGGTAGGTATTTACATTTTGTAGTTGAAGAAACTGAAGCTCTTAGAATTGCCCCCCTCCCAATATGGCGAATCTAGCAGCGTAGCTCAGGGATTCCACCTGACTACAAACCTCAGCTCTCTCCTGGAAAGGATATTGTTTTCTTCCCATGCATATGCACTATCCCCCCAAACCTTAAATTATTTCTGGGGCCAGATCATACATAGCTCCTCCAATCATGTTCTTCTGGGGTTATCCTGGCTACTTGCCAACTGCAGTAAATATCATACAAGGAGTTTCTTTCTTTCTGGGATCAGCAGGTCTCAGCTGATGGGTTGTGTTCACCATGGGAACCTAAGAATTTATCATCTGTATGAAGAGTTGCCTTCCTCCCCATGAGCCTTGAAAAAGTATGGGGCCAGCAGGTTCAAGGCCAGGAATCTACTTCCTCCCCAGAACAAGTAGATTCTGTAGCTGTGTTTGAAAAGTTTCTGCACCTCCATCAGTACTGAAGTGTAGCTCAGTGTAGGGTGAGGTTATAACCCCCCCCATTTTTAAGCTTCCATGAAAATTACTCTTGGGACTGGGGGTATAGCTTAGTGGTAGAGCCCTTGCCTAGCATGTGTGAGGCCCTGGGTTCCATCCCCAGCACTAAAAAAGAAAGGAGCCAGGCACGATGGCACACTCCTATAATCCCAGTATTTGGGTTCAATCCCCAGGACCGCAAAAAAAAAAAAAAACACTCTATAGTTAACACTGCTTCAGATGAGGAAACTGAGAGAAGATAATTATTACATGCCAGCCTGCCGGATTCCCAAAGCCCCAACTTTTACTCAAGCCATCACTGTCCCTGCCATCAAGTTGTGACACTGGTAACTAAATTTCCGACTTTCTAGGCACCTGCGGTCAGCTTCATTATTCTGCCAATTCTACTGGCTCGTCACAATTGGGTGCTTTAGTCGGCTCAGAAGGCAATGGCCTTTGCAGCATCCTGGCATGGAAATTATATCCCCTGAGGGCATCATTGTCCTTCAGTGAATTTGTCTCGCAGGTCCCTCTGAGAGGCCATTTTTTCTTCTCAAGCTTTGCAAGCTGGGCCGATCAGGGCGAGCACAAAGTCAGGGATGAGCCACAGACAGAGGGTCGCAATCTCCGCCCTGCTCTCTTTGACAAAGCATGCTGGCGGATGCCCTCGTGGGTTCAGTGCCAGTGGCTGTGCCAGGACCTTTCTGACTGCTTGCTGGCACAGGCAACTCGGAGGAGAGAAGATCAATCTTGAAGATAATTTAGGTTCTGTCTTTCCTTAAGCCAGCCATTGTCCTCTGCTCTAGGTCTGCCGATGATGATTAATGCAGCGCAGAATCTCCCCTCTCTTCTGCTTCTTCCTTGCTTTGGGGTTTATTTTCCAGCTGTTGCCCGAGTTTCTCGTCAGAAGAGAGTAAATACAGACTGGAGCACAGCCCCTGGTGTTGCTCGACAGTGTCCCAGGTGGCAGATCGTACCAGGCCACTCCGGCAGCAGGTGATGTTACTGTTTAGAGTTTAAGGCTAACCTGCCACCTCTGCCAGTTGAGGCCTAATCCTTTAATTAGCCTCAAAATACCAAAAATAAAGATTGCAGGGAAGGCAATTAATAGGATCATACGCTCTATTCCTCATTTGTAATTATATATTATTTTTCTCCCTACTTTGTTCCAATAATGATTTAAGGCTGCTTCCAAAGACACACAAAACCCAGCAAAGATAAATAGAAGTGGGACATGAATTATAATGTCACGCCTGCTCACATCTTTGCCCCATTCTACATAATGGAACTGAATTCATAACGCCTTTCAAAAATGAGGTAATTCAGCTCTTTTAGTGGCAACACTAGGCTCTTTGTAAAGCGAGAGGGTGGTACACAGTAATGGAAAGAACCACGGAGGTTATGAGAGATCTCGTTTCTAATGCTGACTCCCTCAATGTGTGACCTCCGCAAAGTCACTCATTGTCTTGGTCTGGTTTTGTGTTGCTATAACAAAGTACCTGAGCTCAAGTATTTATGAAGTAAAGAGGTTTATGTGGATCACTATTCTGGTGGCTGGAAAGTCTAGACAGCATGATGCTGGCATCTTGGTGAGGGCCTCCTGGCTGTGTCACAACATGGCAGAGAGGCAGAAAGGGAAAAGCCATATGCAGAATGGGCCAAGAGTGGGGTGGTGGCTTTGCTTTATAGCAACCCACTGTCATGAGAACTAATCCACTCCTGCGAGACCTGTATGTATTCCTTCACAAGGGCTGTCATGACCCAAGCACCTAACCACCTGCCACTAGGCCCTACCATTTCAACACTGCCACAATGGGGACCAGGCTCCTAGCATATGAATTCTTGGGGGACACACAACATCTGCACCATAGTACTCACCCTCTCTGGACTTTGGATTCTAAAATTCTCAAAGGTCTCTGCCAAGCCGGGCGTGGTGGCACACGCTTGTAATCCCAGTACTTTGGGAGGCGGAGACCAGAGGATCCGGGTTCATGGCCAGCCTCAGCTCTCTCTCTCTCTCTCTCTCTCTCTCTCTCTCTCCTTAGTGAGGCCCTCCACAACTTCGTGAGACCCGGTTTCAAAATAAAGTATAAAAAAATAGGGCCAGGGGTATAGCGCGGAGGTAGAATGCCCCTGGGTTCAATCCCCGGTACAATGAATAAATAAATAAATAAATAAGTAAATAAATAAATAAATATAAATAAATAGGGTTGGGGATGTAGCTCGGTGGTAGAACACCCTGGGTTCAATCCCCAGTACCACAAAAAAAGAAAGGGAGGGAGATAAACATCAAGGGAACAAGAAAGAGAGAGAAGGAGGGCAAAGGCATTAATCTAAGGTGTTAAATGGGACTAAGGGTTGCCCTTGGAGTAGGGAGCACAAGCGGGACTTCTGGGGGCTGGGAAGACTCATGTTGATCTGGATGTTGGTTACATGTGGGTACTCAGCTTTTTAAAATTCATCAGACTTAGGATTTATACACTTTTCTACCTGTTATTTATTTATTTATTTATTTATTTATTGGTGCTGGAGATTGAACCCCAGAGGCATTCTACCTCTGAGCTACACCCCCAGCCCTATTTTTTTTATTCTTTATTTTGAAACAGGGTCTCACTAAGTTGCAGGGGGCCTCACTAAGTAGCTGAGGCTGGCCACGAACCTGCGATCCTCCTGTCTCAGCCTCCTAAGTAGTGGGATTACAAGCATGCGTCACCACGTCCGGCTTTTTATTTTGAATTAGGGTCTTGCTAAGTTGCTGAGGGCCTCCCTAAGTTACTGAGGCTGGCTTTGAACCTGCGATCCTCCTGTCTCAGACTCCTGAGTACTGGGATTACAAGCGTGCACCACGTTGCCTGATTTATTCCTTTTCTTTCTTTCTTTCTTGCACTGGGGATGGAGTCCAAGGCCTTATGCATGCTCCACCACTGACCTACACTCCCAGCCCCTGAAGCAAACCTTCTACTCCACAATACAGGTCGGCCATGGACATTGGTGCACCAGGCAGAAGCGCCATGTTGGTGTAGAGACTCCCTCATGGCAACCCTGCCCATGGCCCAGGACTCCAGGCCACTTCCTGCCTTTCCTCTTATGTTCCTACCTTCCTTGCAGGAACTTCCATCCCAATCCAAGCTGGATGCTACCCTCCAAATGAATCCCCCCCAAAGTTCACATGTTGGAAACTTAATCCCCATAGTCACATGTTGATGGTATTTGGAGGTGGGCCTCTTGGAAATAATGAGGATTAGGTGAAGTCATGAGGGTGGGGACCCATGATGGCATTAGTGGCTTTATTAAGAAGAGGAAGAAAGACCTGAGCAAACACACTTGTTCTGTCCCCCATGTGATGCCTCTGCCATGTTATGATGCAGCACGGGGCCCTCAGCTGAGGCCAAGTGGAAGCTGGATCCACGCTTTTGGACTTCCAGCCTCCAGAACCACGGATTAGTAAACTTCTATTATTTTTCCTCATTTCCCTTTTTTTTTTGTGTGTGTGTGTGTGGTACTAAAGACTGAACCCAGGGCACTCTACCTCTGAACTACACCCTCAGCCCTATTTTATTTTTTATTTTGAAACAGGGTCTCACTAAGTTATAGAGGGCTTCACTAAGTTGCAGAGGCTGGCCACGAACCTGTGATCCCCCATCTCAGCCTCCCAAGTACTGGATTACAGGCGTGCACCACCACACCCAACTTCCTTTTTTTTTCTTAACCCAGGGCATTCACGCTAAGCATACATTCTCCCTCTGAACTACACCTCCAGTCCCTAAATTTCTATTCTTTTTTTTTTTTGCGGTACCGGGGATTGAACACAGGATCGTTTTACCTCCGAGCTACACCCCCAGCCCTATTTTTTATCCTTTATTTTGAAACCGGGTCTCACAAAGTTGCAGAGGGCCTCACTAAGTAGCTGAGGCTGGCCGCGAACCTGAGATCCTCCGGTCTCAACCTCCCAAGTACTGGGATTATAAGCGTGCGCCACCACGCCCGGCTTAAATTTCTATTCTTTTAACAACTACCTGCTCTCAGGACTGCTGCACAGGAACAGACAGTGGCCTTCGACACTGGGGTCTCCTCTGCCCTACACAGGCGCATCCTTCCCGCACTGCTGCCTGTGCTTGCTCGGCTTCAGGAACCTCCCCTTTTCCCTTCTCCCCTGAAAACTGCTGCTTCTTCCTGGTCTCTGCCATCATATGGTTATACAGTCCAGGAACCCTAGACCTTACCGACCCTCCCACCAGCCCCCACCGTACCTGTCACCAAATCCTGTTTTCTTGTCTCTCCACAGCTCTAGGGGCCATCTGTTGCCCCAGTATATGGCCTCTGCCTGCCTAGCACGACCTCTTGCCAATGCCATGGCAATGACCTCCTAACTTGTCCCCTTTACTCACTCTGGCCCCTCCACAGTCCATTCCCCACTTAGCAGCTTTCAGCCACAGCCACACTGCAAATACAGACTGCCACTGGGTGCCAGAGACCAATCCAGGTATTTGGCACACCCTGGGGAATAAAGTAGATGCATGCCCTCGAGGCACTTCTATTCCAGCAGGACAGAGATGCCAGTAAACAACCAAGATAGTCATTTTACGACCTCAGATGAGCTGGGCAGGGTGGTGCACGCCTGTAATCCCAGTACTTGGGAAGCAGAGACAGGAAGATTGCAGGTTCAAGACCAGCCTCAGCAACTTAGCGAGACTCAGCAACCTAGCAAGTTCCTGTTTCAAAATAAAAAATAAGCCGGGCGTGGTGGCGCACACTTGTAATCCCAGTATTTGGGAGGTTGAGACAGGAGGATCCGGGTTCGTGGCCAGCCTCAGCTACTTAGTGAGGCCCTCCGCAACTTAGTGAGACCCTGTTTCAATATAAAGAATAAAAAATAGGGCTGGGGGTATAGCCCGGAGGTAGAATGCCCCTGGGCTCAAACCCCAGTTCCGCAAAAAAAAAAAATTAAAAATAAAAAGGGCTGGGGGTGTAGCTCAGACATAGAATACCCCTGGGCTCAGTCCCCAGCATCCACCCCCGAAGACCTCATATGGTGGACGGTGGGCACACAAAGAAAGAAAAATGGGAGCCAAGCAGTAGCAAAGGCCTGTAATCCTGGCGACTTGGGAGGCTGAGGCAGGAGGATCACAAGTGCCAGGCCAGCCTGGGCTACCTAGTGAGATCCTGTCTCAAAGTAAAGAAAAAAGATCTGGGGTTGTAGCTCAGTGGTAGAGTACCCTGGGTTTGATCCCCAGTACAAGACAAGAAAAGACAACAATAGAGAAAGAAAGAATGAGTTAAAGAAAAGTGGGACTAGGTAAGGCGCATTAGGAAGGCAGGTGTGGGGAAAAGTTTGCAGGATTCCAGGGTGATCAGGGGAGGCCTCTATTCTAAGAGAGATGTGACAAAGACTCAAAAGAAGTGAGGGAGTGAGCTAAGCGGATTTCTGTGGGAGGAGTGTTGCAGACAGGCGCAGTCAGTGCGAAGGCCTTTTTGCAGGAGAGTGCCTGCCCTAAGTAAGGAACGACCAGGATCCCAGGGTGTTCAGAATGCAAAGGGGCACGTCCTGCAGCCAGAGTAATGAGCTCAGGCAGCTGTCAGTATGGATGTGAAAAATGAAAACCCAGCTGGGCGTGGTGGCACGCGCTTGTAATTCCAGTACTTGGGAGGCTGAGACAGGAGGATCGCAAGTTTGAAGCCAGCCTCGACAACTTAGCGAGGCCCTGCGCAACTTAATGAGATCCTGTTTCCAAATAAGAAATAAAATCGGGCTGGGGGTGTAGCTCAGAGGTAGAATACCCCTGGGTTCAATCCCTAGTACCACACACAAAAAAAATAAAAAATGAAAACCCTCAGCCAGTACACAGGCCTTGCCTGGTCCCAGCAAAGACCTCTGCTTTAGCGGGGCGTGGTGGCACACGCCTATAATCCCAGTACTTGGGAGGCTGAGACAGGAGGATTGCAGGTTTGAGGACAGCCTCAGCAAATAGTGAGACTCTCATCAACCTAGAGAGACCCTGTTTCAAAATAAAAATAAAAATAGGGCTGAGGGTGTAACTTGGAGGTAGAATGCCCCTGGGTTCAATCCCCAACACCACACAAAAAAAAAACCCTCCGCTTTGGGCTTCTGTTTCCAGCCCCTTCCCACAGTGATTGGGGCCTTCACAGAAGTTGGCCCATGTCCAGGTCCCCTCCTTCGCCCAGCCATCCAGAGCTCTGTTCAGACAGCCCTTCCTCCAAGTGGTCCAGACCAAGTCAGTCCCCTGGCTTCGCCCTCTCAAACCACCCTGCCCTTCCCTACATCAGTGCATGCCCCGTGCACAGCAATCCAGCACCAAGTCTATGATTACTTCTTTTGACTCATGGCGTATTTGGTTGTTTCCTCTGTGCCATGCAAGACTGCCAAGGTCCCTGTCCTCTGAGAGACGGACCATACACAGAAAGCAAATAAAGAAGGCAACTTCCACTGGTAACAGGTACTACAAAGATGACTCAGGGTGGTGCAGCAGAGAGGTGGGAGGGATGGCATCCTCAGCCAGGGTGGCCTCTCTGAGGGAATGCCTGGGGCTGTGAGGGCACCAGCTAGGTGAGTCTAGGCGAGAGAGCTCGGGGCAGGGGAAGGTCAAGTGCACAGCCCTAAGGCTGAGGCACAGTGGGTCATTTCGGCAGCTTAGGCGTTCCATGTGCCCCAAGATCCTTTGTGTTCTCTGTGTGGCTGGCTCATAGCTGATGCTCATTCCATTTGTTGAATGAAGTTGTAGATATTTCTCTTTCTCTTTTTTACTGGGGATGGAATCTAGGACATTACACATGCTAAACACACTCCACCACTGAATTACAACCCCAGGCCCTGAAGGTGTAGATTTCTGCTTTGCCTATCCTTCTATCCGCTTTCTCCAGGAACTCTTCCCAGACCCGTGTAGCCCTCCAAGAACACCCCCTCCCCAAAGCCAAAACCTCAGTCCCTTCGCCTGAGACACTTGGATGATCTCCTCACAGGAAGGCAACCCCTTGAAATGGTATGATCACATCCATTTTTCCAGGGACACACACAGCAGAGACCTAGGGGCCTGAGAGGTCACACAAGTTTCTTCTTCCTCCCCCCCTCCCTGCTGGGGATTGAACCCAGGGGCATTCTACCTCCGAGCTACATCCCCAGCCCTATTTTTTATACTTTATTTTGAAACTGGGTCTCATGAAGTTGCGGAGGCCTCTCTAAGTAGCTGAGGCTGGCTGTGAACCCGGATCCTCCGGTCTCTGCCTCCCAAGTACTGCGATTACAAGCGTGCACCACCACGCCCGGCTTACCTCTGAGTATTTTATTTATTTATTTATTTATTTATTTATTTATTTATTTTGGTAGTGGGGATTGAACCCAGGGGCATTCTACCTCTGAGCTACACCCCCAGCCTTATTTTTTAGTCTTTATTTTGAAACAGGGTCTCACTAAGTTGCGGAAGGCCTCACTAAGTAGCTGAGGCTGGCCGCAAACTTGCAATTCTCCTGTCTCAGTCTCCCAAGTACTGGGATTACAAGCGTGCGCCACCACGCCCGGCTTTATGTTTTATTTTTGAAACAGGGTCTCACAAAGTTGCTGAGACTGGCCTCTAGAACCTTCGATCCTCCAGAGAGTCTCCCAAGTACTGGGATTACAGGCGTATGCCATTGTACCCGGCACCACACATTTCTGAACCAGTAATCTTTTGTGTGTGTGTGTGTGTGTGGTACTGGGGATTGAACCCAAGGGCATTCTACCTCCAAGCTATATCCCCAGCCCTATTTTTAGTCTTTATTTTGAAACAGGGTCTCACTAAGTTGCAGAGGGCCTCACTAAATCGCTGAGGCTGGCCGCAAACCTGCGATCCTCCTGTCTCAGCTTCCCAAGGACTGGGATTACAAGCGTGCGCCACCACGCCAGGCTGAACCAGTAATCTAAAACCCTCACTTTGAAGATGAAGAAACTGAGGCCTAGAGGTGAAAATATGTGCTCTGGGCGTGTCTGGCTCCCTGTCAGGCTACCAGCTGATGGGCCACAAGATCTACCTGGTCTGGATTTGAGAGGCTACAGCAGGGTCTTGTTGGCACTTGTTGTCCTAAAGCCTCTGGTCTCTATGCTTGTCCTTGCTTTTTTCAGTTAATTCATAGTGAGTACCTTGTGGTCAATGTCTTACCTTCTCAGATTAAATATTCCTTGAGGAGCCGGGCGTTGTGGCGCATGCTTGTAATCCTGGTACTTGGGAGGCTGAGACCGGAGGATCTGGGTTCGCAGCCAGCCTCAGCTACTTAGTTAGGCCTCCGCAACTTAGTAAGACCCTGTTTCAAAATAAAGAATAAAAAATAGAAGCCAGGCGTGGTGGCGCACGCTTGTAATCCCAGTACTTTGGGAGGCGGAGACCGGAGGATCCGGG
>PVJS01056015.1:0-12481 GCA_004027185.1 Glis glis
AAAAAAAAAAAAAAAAAAAAAAAAAAAGAAATTGGGAAGCCGGGCGTAGTGGCGCACATCTGTAATCCCAGTACTTGGAAGGCTGAAGCAAGAGGATCGGAGGTTGGAGGACAGCTTCAGCAACTTAGGGAGCAACTTAGTGAGACCGTGTTTCACAATAAGAAAAATAAAATAAAATAGGACTGAGGCTATAGGTGGGAGGTAGAACACCGATGGGCTTAATCCCCAGTACCACAAAAAGAAAGGAAGGAAGGAAGGGAAGGAAGGTGGGAGGGAAGGAAGGAAGGAAAAAAAGAAATTGGGAGAGAACATCATTTTCTAAAAGTATACTAATGTGTGTGTCACTGAAGGACTTGTGCAAAAGTTTAAAATGTTTTTGTTTGACTTGCTTCATTTCTTTAAGGAATTATTTAAGAAACTACCACCAAGAAAATGCACTAAAAGAGAATAAAGAGAATAGCTAAGACCCCTTGGGTAACCTCTTTGTCTTATGATTGAAACGTGCTACAACCCCAACCCCATGACTACAGACCCCAGATTGCCTAACCTTACCCTCTGTGCTTTCTTCCTCGTCTCATCCTCTCAGGTCCCTTGGTTTCTGCCCTTCCTGCTCTCTCCATCTAGAACAACACTTCACCATCCCAACATAAATATAATCCACTGTTTCATCCCTTTCGCCTGAAGACTTTATATCTTCCCCAATGAGGTTCTGTATCTTCGTGAACAACTGTCTGCAAACAGCTGTACAGAGTGTCGATGAATCAGGTCATCCCTGGATTTAACATTCCATGACATCCCTGCTTCCTAGAAAGCTCCTGCCCCAGCAGAAAGATGCTCACCTGATCAATCCCAGCATCAAAAGCTAGATCTAGGCATTGCCAATAACCCCAAAGCAAGTTGTTGGTAACCAGAGAATCTAGTACTTCTGGAGATAGTTATATGGGACAGCAGCGATTGCTACGTGGCTGGTAAAGTACTTACAATCTTGTTCTACAAGGCGAGACATCTCTGTTAGCAGGCTGACAACACAGTCTTATTTGGGGCTGATTTTTGGTCTGTAGAGGAAGGAGTCTATTGGTAAGAAACTGTAATTCAGAAGCTACCAATTTGAGCATTTCATACCTGACTGTCATGCAATGAGCCCAGAGATCATCGGCTCTGATCCCACAGGCCTTGTAGATTGCACTAGTGCGATGCAGCCAGAGAACTCAGCTCATAAGCTCAATTCCTAGAACACGAGGCCATCAAAGAGGCCTGCTGGGCTGGCAGGGGCTGCCTCGGTGGTGTTCAGGTCCAGGGCTGTGGCGGCACAAGGGCTGAGGTGTTTTGGCACCCGGGATGGGGAATGGTTTCTCAGCACCTGCCCACAGCATGCTTGCTTCCAGGTGCTATGATAAAAACCCTGGCTTTTGATGACTCCCTGAAATTATTCTTCAGTCCAACATTCGACTATAAACCAAGGGGAATATGGATGAAGTCCCTGGATGGTAAAACATGAGACCTCTGTTATAGCAGAATGCAATACACAGGCTCATAATCAATCTTTGGTTGTATTTTTCATACTGTTATTTTCATGCATATGAAAACTCATTGCAATAAAATTCAAATGTAGGGGTTTTTTTCCATCAAGTTTCAGCTTCCCAGAGCAGGAGGGTTTTGAATGTAAAAGTCTAATAATAATAACTAACACACTTAGCACTTTTTCTACTACAAGCACCATTCCAAATACTCCACATATATTGGCCACCTTAATCCTCACAGCAACCTTATGAAGTAGATAGTATTATTAGTCCCATTTTAGAGGTCAGAAGTAACTCTAAGTGGGGAGACTGAGGCACTGTGTCTGATGGTGCGCAGTTATGCACCTGATAGCCCTATTGACGTGAGGAGGCAGTAGGGAGACATGATAAGGACTTGACATGAAGACTCCTGACATCGTCACTGAGGAGTGACAAAATACTGGCCTCAGTTTCCCTGTCTGTAAAATAAACCTATGCTCCTCTTTCCCCCTGAGCACTTGCATGCATGTTTACAAACATCATGAAAATCCATGACAACCACTTTAAATAACCGGTGAGCCACCATTAACAAGTAACCTAAGACTACCAAAGTGGAGGAAATACTGCTAGAGGCAGAGCTGCCTGATCCCTATGCAGTATCATATCTTCTACAAGGAAAGTTTTCTGAACCATTCCAGGATGGAATCTTTTTGTGTGTGTGTGGTACCAGGGATTGAACACAGGGACATTCTACCTCCAGGCTACACCCCCAGCCCTATTTTTTTATTCTTTATTTTGAAACAGGGTCTCACTAAGTATCTGAGGCTGGCTGCGCGAACCGGGATCCTCCAGTGTCAGCCTCCCAAGTACTGAGATTACAAGTGTGCGCCACCATGCCCAGCTTGGAATCTTTTTTTTTTTAAATATGCTTCTATTGGT
This sequence comes from Glis glis, assembly GCA_004027185.1. Lineage (NCBI taxonomy): Eukaryota > Metazoa > Chordata > Mammalia > Rodentia > Gliridae > Glis > Glis glis. The sequence goes on from PVJS01056015.1 coordinate 2,439, forward strand.
ACATTGTCATCTCACATCATAATGTAGTTCAGAGTGATAGGGACCTACATGCACGTAGCACTTGATACATGCATATCCATGTTTAAATCAGGATAGACTTAAGGAAGAGAGACAGTCATAGCTTATTCAATTACTTTCTACTTTGGGCCAAATATTAAGATGAACCAAAGGAAATTGTCTATATTCAACCATTTGGGACTTTAAAAAATAATTTCTCATGGGTCGATCTAAAATAAAACCTTATTTTTGGGGGGTTCCTGAGAAAAAGTATGTTTAATTAGAAGGTAAATCTGTAACAACTCTAGACTGAAGTAGCTAGCCAAAAACAACTAACCTTTACCTGATCTATAGCCACCTTGAACATGTAATGGAGAGGTGAGTTCCCAAAATGTAATTATTTCTATGGAAATCCGAGTCAGTCTATGAGACCAATCACAGCACAGGTGACACACCTGGAAACGTAGGATTTTTGTCCTCATGCTCAGGATTCCAGAAAACTTGATGCAACCATGCTCAACCTTTCCCGGCAGGAAATTTTAAATGCAAATTTTCTAGAAGTCCTCTTGCAAAACAACAAAATAAAGCAACAACCATAAGTCCTCTTCCTAAGATTTTTTTTTTTTTTGGAAAGACAGTGAGGTAATGTAATGGAACTCTGTAATATGCTTCTACAACTGCCGTCGCAGACTGTGAGATATCCCTACAAAAACAGATTTGGAGCTGCTCCAGTGCATGCTGTCAGTTTGGACTAAGACAAGCGGTACAAATGGGCAGACAATTTTTTTTTTATAATGAAATCTAGAAATTCGCTTGGAAGACCCTTAGCAATTCCATTGGTTCTGTTTGATGCCGCGGTGCCATCAGCATGAACTGGAACACTTCTGCTTTAGACTACCTGGCCAAAAAAAAAAAAAAAAAAAGGTGCGTGTCTCTGCATCTCAGGAGCACAAGCCATAAACATCATGTTACTGTAAATTCCGCTTTTTATAGCAGAGATTAATAATGCATGAGCCCACACTTCTTATTTCCATTCTAATGAATTTCCTGAAGACTTTTAATTCAAAGGGGGAAAATGTATGTGTCTATTTGCTATGTTGCCATGTGTGTGCAGGACATGTAGTAAGAGATACCGGCATATGAAGAGAAAAGAAAAACGATGGCTCTTCGATGAGTTATCGCTCTATCTGTAGGCATTTTTGCGTGTCTCTGGAGAGATCAAAAGTGTCTTTGCACATATTTCAGAAAGTTAAAAAAAACAAGTATCATGATGTTATACCTTCACGGGGATTTCATTACTCACAAGCACGTTGCTCAGTCTAGTGCAAGGGAGTGGTGTCTTGGCACAACCTGAATCCTTTAGAAATTGGACATTAGTATAAAGGTTAATTCTGGAACACGTGGCCTGGAAAATGCCATTTCTGTAAGGGTGCGTGTTACTTCCCACATGCACACATGCAAATCTGCACACACACACACACACACACACACACAACACTACAACACTTGCACAAATAGAATGTGCTGGCTAACATGGCCTTTCTGCAGACAACATAGAAGGCCTTAGATTGGGAATTTCATTTTTGAGTCCAAAAAGTCCATGAAGTCATTCGATCTCATCCCTACATAAATGATGGTGACTCTCAGAAGACTCATGGGAAAGCTTTTTCTGTTTTCGGTGATGAAGTTTAGTCCCCTATGCTTTGGGGTGAAAGTACTTAACTGATCTGTCACTTGGCTTGTTGGGAGAACTCTACGACTTCTGCTGGTCTTTCTGTTTCTGCCTCTCCTTCTCTTCTTTATAATCATAGGGTTTTAAGCCGTCTTGCTTTTGGATTGGCCACAATACAGTATGTGTTGGATCATACCTTCCCCAGCCCAGCACACCCACAAGAGGTAGGCAGGCCTTAATAGCATGAAGACACTAGAATAGTCACATCTCCAGGGTCCATTCTTCAGAAATTGGTTTTACAAAATGACCTTAGAGGGATGTGCAAGCCCTTCTGTGAGGTCATTGGGGTTTTACTCGTGCTCACCTTATGTGGAAGATGGTGATAATTGTCAACCTAATATTAATTCTTCAATCTCTTCCCCCTTTCTCAGGGTGGCAACACACCTAGCTAAAAATAGTCCATCACAGCTATAGATGGTCATGGGACGTAATCCTTACCAACAAAAATGGCCGAACGTTTCTGGGAAAGGTTAGATTTCCCAACCTAGGTACCATTCCTTTCTGTTTGACCTTTCTGCCAGGGATGCAAGTGAGATGCAGGTGTGACAGCAACCTTGCAATCAAGAGGTGGCGGGCACAAGGGCAGAAGGATAACAGTAAACGACGTCTCAGTTCTCAACATCGTTGCTAACCAGTTACAAGACAGTTGTACTCACTGTGTCTGTACTTTTTATTATTTGATAAAAACTAACCTTGTACACTCAAGTGACGGTAGGCAGGTGTATTTGCAGCTGACCCTTTTCCCAGTTGACATACCTGACATTTCACTAACAATTTCTGGTACCAAATGTGTCCTTTGTGGGTTATTTTGGACACTGAGTAAGTGTTTAATGAAGCAAAATAATCAGGACCCCGGTCCATCTTTTAGATTTCTCACTTCTAAGCAAGTACACCTATGATACCACAGGAGGACACTCGTGTGTGTGTGTGTGTGTGTGTGTGTGTGTGTGTGTTACTTGAGATTGAACCCAGGGGCATTCTACCTCTGAGCTGCACCCCCAGTCCTATTTTCCTATTTTATTTCTTATTTTGAAACAGGGTCTCACTAAGTTGCTACGGCCTTGCTAAGTTGCTGAGGCTGACTTCAAGCTTGCTATCCTCCTGTCTCAGCCTCCCAGGTACTGGGATTATACATGTGCACCACCACGGCCAGTCAGGAGAACACTCTTTACTTAGAGTGGGGACCACGTCCACTGTCCCTTCCACTCTTTTCAGTTATTCTCTCTTATTTTTTAGACCTCTTTCCCTCAATGTTTTTATTTCACTTTGAACAAGAAAACAGACAAGTCAGAGAGGCCCTGAATTGAGGGTACAAGTATCTTAGATTGGGGTGCCCTGAAGCAGACCTTGGGATAAGGATGTTGTACAAATAGTTTATTTGAGAGGTAATTCCAAAAAGCACTCATAGAGAAGTCGTGAAGCAATGTGGGAAGGAGAAGGCAGCACATAAGGGGTATGTAATTGTGTGGGTAACCATCAGGGGAAACTGAGGCTGTGAGAAATGTCTGAAGTAAAAGATGCCTTGGAGTTATCCAAAGATGCTCAGAGACCTTCAGTATCTTCTCACTGCTGGCTGGTATGGACTTACTAGCCTCTATAATCATGTGAGCCGGTTTCTTATAATAGATTTCTTTCTATATATCCAAATTCCATTGGTTTGTTTCTCTGGAGATCCCCAACTAATACACAAGCCAAATCTATTTGTGAATCAGGCCCAGGTACCTTCTTTATCTAACTGTTAGGTATTTTATCCTAATTATGCACCCACAGATTTAAAAAAAGATCATAAGGTTTATCTGTGGACACACTAGAACCTCCATGAGATAGACTTGTACCAAAATTTGATTTGTCAACTTTCCAAGTTCCCTTGAAAAGATTGTTAATCTATATTAGCTCTCACTTCCATTTCCAATCTACACACACACACACACACACACACACATACACACGCACAGAGTTTGGGATCATTAAGTATACTATTTTCAATAGCACCTCAGTTTGCAAATTTATGCAGGAAAAAAGTAGTTTATAGGAGTGAAAGTAGAGAAAGATGAGAGTCTTGGCATATTAAGATGCATCTTATTGGTATGTAAATATTGGGTATTAATTTAGAAACAAAGGTGGTTTTGACAGTGAAGTGCTAATATTTCAACCTCACCTGAGGCTAAAACAAGCAGTTGATTGAATCAAAGGCATTCAAAAAGGAGGGTTATTTCAATTGCTGTGTCACTAGAGAATAAGAAAAAGGTAAAAGAAAATATTCTATTGATATGTGTTGTCACTGGGGTTTGCTTTTCTGTAGTCATCTCTGTGCGAATTTGATTGTATTTTATGTCACCCTGGTGAACAATACCACAAATGTTAAGACCACTTAGGATTCAACTGTAAAGAAAGCTAAGAAAAGAGTTCTGGTTTTCATGTCGATCAGCATCTTCTGCTTAGATTGGGAGGCCTTAAAATTAACTCAAGCAGTATAAAAAAAATATCTCAGACACAATGCATAACAGGCAGACTCACAAAAGACTTCCTTTATGGCTCATCAGAGTAAATTTCCTGTCAAAATACTCGCTGTGCTAAGTAAAGGTTATCTATTCATGTGAGCACCTGACTTATAAAATCAATCAGGGCACAATAAGAAAGATGCCTTGCTCTTTGCAGGCATTCAAGTTGTTGCTCCCATTAACTTAACTTCCTAAAAATATATTTCTTTTTTTTTCAGTCTGCTCTGCATAACTCATTAACATCATAATCGCCAGCAATAATTGCCAGAAGTGAGTAACGAAAATCGCAAAAGATGAAGAGTTGAATTACCACTTAATGAAAGAAGAAAAAAAAAGAAGACAATTTAAATCAACAGTCTACGCCGCCACTGCCACTCCCTTTCTTGAGAAAATGTATAGTAATTGTGTTTCTTGGAGCTTGTTGTGTTTACAAATGAGGATTCTCAGACAGTGGATTCTCAGAATGATTCTATGGGTTTAATTGATGGTGTGAATCAGATGAATTTAAGAATATTTGCTCAGCAATCTAAAAATGCATTTTTCGGTAGCAAATTGCAAAATAAAACTATTTAAAATGTTTTCAAAATCATCTCTGTGGTAATCAGAAGGCCTGGCCAAAATGAAATGATTCTTCTTGGTCGCCGGAAGGTATGGAATCTTGGAAAGAAATATTCGATCTGTTTGGGGATTTGATGTTTGTCCATTTTCACCAGTGCTGCTCGGTTGGAGTTGACTTTGACTCTCAGAGAACACTAGACAATGTCTGAAGAAGCTCTTGTAGGCACAACCTAGAGGAAGCCACTGGCATAGAGCCCAGCTCCCTGCAACAGAGACTCGCCTGGCCCAAAAGGTCAGTAGAACCAGGTTGAGAAACCTCGATTTACACCAATAAAAGGGCCTCCGATTATTATAAAAAGGCAGAAAACAAAATAAAGAGATGTTTTTAGGGCTGGGGATGTGGCTCAGCATCTCTGAGGCCCTGGGTTCAATATCCAGAACTGATAATAAAACAAAAACAGAAAAAGAAACGTCTTTTGCTAAGTGTGGTGGTGCACTCCTGTAATCCCAGGCCTTGGGAGGTCAAGACAGGAGGATCGCAGGCTGGAGGCCAGCCTCAGCAATTTACCGAGGCTCTGAGAAACATAGCAAGACCCTGTTTTAAAACCCACATATAGCACCGGGCGTGGTGGCGCATACTTGTAATCCCAGTACTTGGGAGGCGGAGACCGGAGGATCCGGGTTCGCAGCCAGCCTCAGATACTTAGTGAGGCCCTCTGCAACTTCGTGAGACCGGGTTTCAAAATAAAGTATAAAAAACAGGGCCTGGGGTATAGCTTGGAGGTAAAATGTCCCTGGGTTCAATCTCCAGTACCGCAAAAAAATAAATAAATAAAATAAAATCCACATATATATAAAGGACTGGGGGGTGTAGCTTGGTGGTAGAATACCCCTGGTTCAATCCCCAGTACCAAAAAATAATAAAAGAAGAAATGTTTTTTAATAACAAAACATGAGAAATCAATCAAAGCTGAAAATCTAATGCAGTGTTTTACACAACAAGAATTTATTTTGCAGTTTAGAGAGCGGGCAGAGAGTGATGACACATCACTCCAGCTACCCTTAATGGCCAAAACCTCCACTCATGGAGATCTGGGGTCGGATGAATGTCAAATAATCAGCAAGCTCTAATTATAATAAAATATAATGATAGCTTATAATTTTATAGTTATTTCTTTTTGTGTGTCGCACTGGGGATTGAACCCAGGGGCACTCTACCTCTAAGCTACACCCCCAGCCCTATTTTATTTTTATTTGGAAACAGGGTCTTGCTAGGTTGAAGAGAGTCTCACTACTTGTTGAGGCTATCCTCAAACCTGTGATCCTCCTGTCTCAGCCTCCCAAGTACTGTGATTACAAACATGTGCCACCAGGCCCAGCTTATAGTTATTTCTTGAATCAGTAAACACAGGAGTTATTGTGACAAACAGATTTTATAACTTCATCTGAGTGTACATATGAAAGGATATTAAAGTGGAATTTTGGTAAATGCCTTAAAATAGTGATTGTCATGCATTTCCATGCATCAGGATAACCCAAAAGGTTTGTTAAAAACACCCAATTAGCCGGGCATGGTGGTGCACGCCTGCAATTCCAGTATTTGGGAGGCTGAGACAGGATTGCAGGTTCAAGACCACCTCAGCAACTTATGGAAGCTCTGTTTCAAAATAAAAAATAAAGAGGATCCAAGATGGCGACCAAGGGAGATCCATGCTACAATCTCTCTGAGACTTGGATCTCAATCGCTGTGAAAGCAACTTCTCCACAGGAGAAGAAAAGCAACAAAAACTTGAAGTAAACAACGAAGGGTTTGAAATGTGATGGAATCAAAGCCAGAAGACAAGGCAGAGGGAAGTAAAAAGCTCCAAGCGCCTTACCTAAGGATCGGCGGCGGCGCCATCTTGGCCGGACCGCGCGGGCCGCTACCTGCATCGCGGCTTCCACACGACGCCGGCAGAGAAGCCAGAGACCTGCTGTGAGCTCAACTGCAGATCAGCGAGACGAAAGCGAGCAGCGGCTCCTCCATACTCGACACACCAAACGGCGGCCACAGCGGCCATCTTGGCAGGATTTTGCCAGCGGCTACCAGCATTGTGGCTCCTGCACAAGACCAATGGAGACGCCAACGACCTTCTGTGAACCCAGCAGCTGCAGAATAGCAGCAGTGAAGGCGAGCAGCGACTTGCTCCACGCACAACACAGACCTGAACTGCTGCGTCGGCAGAAGCGGAAGCGGCGCCATCTTGGTCAGACTGCGCCAGCGGCTACTGATGTTGCAGCCTCCACAGGCCACCAACAAGGAAGCCAAGGAGCTCTTCTAACACCAGCACTGCAGAGCATCGGCGACGGGTGTGAGTAGCAGTCTGATCCACACTTGGCAGAGTCCCCAGGGCCCGGAGACATGACCAGAGCCTGCAGCAGCGACTGAGCCCCTCCCCACCAGATATTAAGAGCAGCGTTCAACAAGACCATAAGTCAACGAGCTGCCCCAGGGGGAGACCACCCAGCGCGGACACAGGGACTCGAGGGGTCTGAGATGGTGCGGATTGTCCCGGCGGAGGTGGGAGTGGGGTCTGCTGTGGGATGTGGTAGATGCGTGGATAAGCAGACAGTCCATAGCAACATTTGAGTGGGACAGACTTGCAGCCCGCGGGTCACAGCACCCTTGTAGAATCCCCGGAGAGCACCACAGGACATACAGCAGTGGTATCTGGGAAAAATTGGACCAAACCAGCCCTCTCTGAGGAAAACATGGAGTTCTGTGTTTGCACAGAATCGGGGCAAGGTGACATCCGCTGCTTCTGTAGGCAAAGAGAGACACAAGCCCAGAGACCCCTGCTGCTGACACCTGCCATAGGTGTAGATAGAGAGAGACATAGGGGCACCCCGAGTAGAAACCATGGAGACCCACACTTGCAGGGAGAAGGGCAATAGCAGCACTGGTCACTTGCACAGATAGTGAGAGGTACCAGGCAAGGCTCCCAATCACTGAAGGAGACCAAGAACTGGGCCTGCAAATGGACATTATACCAAGCAAGTGAGAATACCATTCAGGAAAGGCTATTCACCTTTAAGGCTCACCTAGTAGCAATTATCTACCTCCAGGATAAGAAACCATAAAGGGAGAGGGATTAGACATAGGATACCTACAGAGTGAGAGAGAGAACTACCAAAATCAACAAAGGTATAAACATAAGAAACCTGAAATCATGAAAAGGAAGAATAGCAAAGAAACAGTGAGCCTCCACAAACCCACAACAACAGAACCCACCAACTCAGAAGTGGAAAGATTGCCAGAAGGACAATTCAGAACTTCAATAGAGGAAATGATACAGGATTTCCGAAAAGAATTCAGACAGAGCCTGAAAGTAATGAAGGATCAAATAAGCAGGAATCAAAAAGAAGCTCTGAAGGAAGTGAAGGATGCAATAGTTGAAATGAAGGCATCAATTCAGACCATCAACAATAGACTAGACCACATGGAAAACAGAATCTCGCTCTTAGAAGATGACCTCTCCAAAAATGTACACATAATATATAAATTAGAAAAAACAATTCAACAGCATGAATTGGACATTGAAGAGATCTGAGCCAGTCTTAAAAGTGCAAACATAAGAATAATTGGCATAGAAGAGGGATTAGAAGCTGAAACTAATGAAATCAATAATCTATTCAGAGAAGTAATATTAGAAAACTTTCCAAACATAGAAAGAGAGGTCGATACACAGGTACAGGAAACATATAGAACCCCCAATAGACAGGATCAGAGAAGAGGTTCACCATACCACATAATAATCAAACTGACTAATGTAGAGGCCAAGGAGAGAGTCTTAAAGGCAGCGAGAGCAAAAGAGCAAGTAACATTCAGAAGCAAACCAGTAACAATCACTTCCAACCTTCCAAACCAAGTCATGAAAGCCAGGAAGGCCTGGAGCAACATATTCCAAACTCTGATAGAAAATAACCTCCAGCCAAGATTTGTCTACCCAGCAAAGATATCTATCAAATTTGATGGAGAAATAAAAACCTTCCATAACAAACAGAAGCTGAAAGGCTTTATGTCTTCCAAACCATCACTAGAGAAAATGCTCAAAGAGATTAATTACAAAGAATAAATAATAAGGAAACACCAGCACCAGAGAAACAGTGATTTCCATCAAACAAACAACTAGGCGAAGAACAAACACTACCTCAAACAGAAATTAAAACTCAAAATGTTAGGAATGAAAACCCATCTCTCAATAATCACGCTGAATATAAATGGCCTCAACTCCCCAATTAAAAGACATAAGGTGGCAAAATGGATTAAAAATCACAATCCATCTATATGCTGCCTGCAAGAAACACACCTTACAAGTAAAGATATGCACAAACTAAAAGTGAAGGGATGGAGCAAGGTAATCCATGCTAATGGAACTCGAAAACAAGCAGGAGTAGCAATTATGATATCAGACAAATTAGACTTCAAATCTAAACTTATCAGAAGAGACAAAGAAGGTCATTTCTTACTGGTAAAAGCAACAATCCAGCAAGAAGATATAACAATAGCCAACATTTATGCCCCAAACATAAGTGCAACCACTTTGATAAAAGAAACTCTTTGCAACATTTAATCACGCATAGATCCCAATACAATAATATTGGGAGACTTCAACACACCTCTCACACCACTAGATCGATCTTCAAGACAAAAGGTCAGTAAAGATGCCTCAGACCTAAGGAACACCATAAACCAAATGGACCTAGTAGACACATACGGAATATTCAACCCAACTACAGCTGAATTCACATTATTTCCAGCTGCCCATGGAACTTTCTCTAAAATAGACCATATCCTAGGCCACAAAGTGAGTACTAGCAGATTAAAAAAATGTGACATAATCCCCTGCGTCTTTTCAGACCATAATGGAATGAAACTAGAAATCAACTATAAGAAGACCCAGAGAAACCTCATAAACATGTGGAGACTGTGTTTATGAGACTGTGGAGACTGTGTTTATACCACACTGCTGAATGAGGAATGGGTAAAAGAATAAATAAGGGAAGAAATCAAGATATTCCTAGAAACAAATGAAAACAGAGACACAACATATCAAAATCTCTGGGACACTCTGAAGGCAGTATTAAGAGGAAAATTCATAGCACTGAGTGCCCACATAAGAAGAACAGAAAATCACCAAATAAATAACCTAATGACACACCTCAAAGCCCTTGAAAAACAGGAACAGTCTAACCCCAAAGCTAGTAGAAGACAG
>PVJS01056016.1:0-12484 GCA_004027185.1 Glis glis
AAAAAAAAAAAAAAAAAAGAAAGAAAGAAAGAAAAAAGGGCTTAGGGTGTAGTTCAGGGGTAGAATGCCTCTTCATTCAATTCCCAGTAGCAGAAAAATAAAAACCAAATAGTGTATTTAAAACAAAACTGTCAGCCGAGCGTGGTGGCGCACGCTTGTAATCCCAGTACTTGGGAGGCTGAGACCGGAGGATCTCAAGTTCTCAGCCAGCCTCAGCTATTTAGTGAGACCCACTGCAACTTAGTGAGACCCTGTTTCAAAATAAAGAATAAAAAATAGGGCTGGAGGTGTAGCTTGGAGGTAGAATGCCCCTGGGTTATATCCCCGGTACCGCAAAATAAGTAAATAAATAAATAAAACGGTCAGAGTCATAAAAGCAAAGAAAGTCTGGGAAACTGTCATGGACAGGAGGAATCTGAGGAGAGATTACAACTTTATGTAATATGGTATTGTGGAGCAAAAAGAGAACAGAGAAAATTGAAGAAAATCTGAGTAAATAATAAATTTTCCATACATCTAACATCATTGTGAAAAATAAAGGTTTATTTAAAACATTTCTTAAATATATCCAAATTTAAAAAATATCTTATGAGCGCATTGCAATTTTACATCATACTGAGGTTCAATGTGATAGAAACATATATGCACAGGTCTAGGTGTGCATCCCACCACATCCCACCTCACTTCCCCACGTTTTTGTATCCTTGGACTTACTGAATTTCTGGTTCCTGATTAAGACCTCAAATTCACGCTGTCCCAAGAACACCCTCTGAATGAGTTCACAGTTACTCAATAAAGTAAACATTTTACCATCAGTCATGATATCAATTTGTCTTCATCAGCCAGTTCAGCCCACAACAGATGAATGTTTTGTCTTGACCTATAAAACCTGAACAGCCAGCATCTCCCACAGCCCCCAACAGTGGCCACTGCTGGACCTTCACAACACACACACACACACACACACACACACACACACACACACACACACACACAGAAAAGCTCAGGAGGCTGTGTATGGTTTGAAGGGATACCTTTCCCTACTCTGAGTTACAAATATAAAATTCTAAGAGAAGTATGTGATACATTTGTGGTGATGGATGAAGGTACAGTAACAGTGACTCACCCCAAATCAGGTAAAGAAAGAGATGGTGAACTGTCTGTGAGGAAGGCTGGGCTCTGCTTCTCTTCCTCCCAGCAGATGAATGGAGGGCTTTCCAGATGCCTGACAGCGTGTGATGCTTTGGGGAGCAGGGAGCAGCCCCTCCGACTATTTCCTTGTGAAGAAAGGGATTTAGGCAGACAACTACACAGTGAGAGGAGTGCTCAGAGGGGACCATCATCAGAGTGAATCCTCAGGCAGACTCAGGCATTTATTGGGTTCTATGGGAGAAGGAGGTGTCATAAAAGGACCAGTGAAGCTGGGCATGGTGGCGCACGCTTGTAATCCCAGTACTTTGGGAGGCGGAGACCGGAAGATCCAGGTTCGCAGCCAACCTCAGCTCTCTCTCTCTCCCTGTCTCTCCTTCTCTCTCTCTCTCTCTCTCTCTCTCTCTCTCTCTCTCCTTAGTGAGGCCCTCTGCAACTTCGTGAGACCCGGTTTCAAAATAAAGTATAAAAAATAGGGCCGGGGGCATAGCGCGGAGGTAGAATGCCCCTGGGTTCAATCCCCGGTACCGCAAAAATAAAATAAAATAAAATAAAAGGACCAGTGAAGACCTAATGAAAGAAAAAATAGCATATAATTTCCAAAGGAAAGAGTAAATATGAGATTACATGAAGAAGTTTTTCATTTGATGTAATCCCATTTGTCAATTCTTGCTATAATTTTCTGAGCTATTGGGGTCCTACTTAAGAAGTCATTGCCTGTGGCTAAACACTTTTATATGTGGCCCCTATGTTTCCTTTTAGTATTTCCAAAAGTTTAGGGCTTACATTTGTGTTTGTCCCACTTTCAGTTGATTTTTTAGAGGGAGGTACTAGTGCATTCTACCTCTGAGCAATACCCCCAGCCCTTTTCATTTTGAATTTTGAAATAGGGTCTTGCTAAGTTTGTGAGCATCTTGCTAAATTGCTGAGGCTGGCCTCCAACCTGTAATCTTCCTTGCTCAGCTTCCCAATTACTGAGATTATAGCTGTACACCATCACACCTGACTAAGTTTGTTTTTATGCAGGGTGAGATAAATGGAGCTAGTTTCACTTTTCTACCTAAGAATATCTGCTATTCCCAGCACCATGTGTTAAAGAGGCTGTCTTATTCCAGTGCATGTTTGGGGGACCATCGTCAATAATCAGTAGCTGGATGGGATTATTCCTGTGTCCTCCATGATATCCCATTGTTCTGTGAGTCACCGCCACATTTCCCTCATTGTCCAGGAACCAACTGGTTGATTGAGATTCTCTGTATGTTTCACTCCAAAGCCAATACCAAATGGATCCGCTCTGTGCGCTTCTGGGAATGCTCACCCTGGATGGAGATAGAAGTGAGATGTCAATCACTAAAACATAAAAAGAGTCCACAACTTCTCACCTCCCACCTCCCCATCCACCTCGTCCCCAAGTCTCTCTTCACTTCCAAGGCCAAGGTCAGAGCCTAGTGCTTGAGAAATGTTTCATAAATGCTTTCGTTTTGATCCATGGTAATGTGCCTCCCTAGTTTTCCTTTATCTAATTATTTACCAACTCCCAGGACCCTGGCTAATACCTATATTTGTTCTCTGCTGTTATGTTGTTCTGTATGGGGGAGTACTTCTATTCAACCCTATAAATAATAGCATCCCTCCCCATTTCTCATCTTAGTTTTTTCTCCTGAGTACACACCACCAACAGGCCTGTATTGCTATATTAGTCTATTTCATATTCCTACACACTCAAGTGTGAGCTTTGGGGGTGGTTTCATGTTGGACTCCAGGTATTTGTCTTTGTAAGTAGCTGAGACACCTTTGTTAATAATAAATATCCATTTACCACCACATCTGTAGCCACAGCCACTGCTGCCTCTGCCTAGACTAGTCTCATGGGCTCATCACTGGGGTCTTTGCCTGCACCATATGTCGTCGTTACCCATCACATTTTGTACAATTCACTTCCTCTCTACAACAGCCTCTAAAGGTCACATGTACTCAGCATAAATCCCATTCTGAAAAGCCTGGCAGTCATATTTCCCATTGCACTGAACCTAGCTGAACCCTTCAGCCCTCTTTCCTGCTTTGCTTCGGGTTACTCTTTCAGAAAAAGGATAAGAGTGAAACCATATACTAGATCCTGATCTCCCACCTTGTATATTGATCAAAGATCTGAGTATAAGACCAGAAACTTTGAAACTGCTAGAAGAAAACATAGGGGAAAGACTTCAAGCTATAGGCACAGGTATCCAGGGGTTGTGGGGCACACATGTTATCCCAATACTTGGGAGATTGAGACAGGAGGATTGTAGGTTCGAGGCCAGCCTCAGCAATTTAGCTGAGGGTCAGTGAGACCCTCAGCAACTTAGGAGACTCTGTTTTAAAATAAAAAAGTAAAAATAAAAAGGGCTGAGGTGTGTAGCTCAGAAGCAGAATGCCCCTGGCTTCAATCCCAGTACCAAAAAAGTAAAAAGATATAAGCACAGGCAATAAAATCCTGAATAGGACTTCTGTAGCTCGGTAAATGACAAAAGAACTGACAAATGAGATGGCATTAAATTAAGAAGCTTCAGCTGGGCGTGGTGGCGCACGCTTGTAATCCCAGTACTTTGGGAGGCAGAGACCGGAGGATCCGGGTTCGCGGCCAGCCTCAGCTCTCTCTCTCTCTCTCTCTCTCTCTCTCTCTCTCTACTTAGTGAGGCCCTCCACAACTTCGTGAGACCCGGTTTCAAAATAAAGTATAAAAAAATAGGGCCGGGGGTGTAGCGCGGAGGTAGAACGCCCCTGGGTTCAATCCCCGGTACCACAAAAAAAAAAAAAAAGAAGCTTCAACACAGCAAAGGAAACAACAAACAGTGTGATGACTGCCTGCCAAATAGCAGACCAGCAATTATGTCGTTTGTAGGAAAATGGATGTAACTGGGGAATATCATGTTAAGTGACATGTCAGATTCAGAAGGACAAGTATCACATGTTTTCTCCCATATGTAGAAGCAAAAGAAGGCATAAAAAAAGAGAGCATGATGAATCCAGAAGGGAGGAGATCAGGGTGAAGGGTGGGGAGGAAAAGAGGAAATAATGTGGAGTTAGATTCATTAAACCATGTTACATGCATAGACAATTATGCCACAATGAAACCCACTGTGCTGTGTAATTGATGTGCACCAATTAAAAAAGGCAAAAAGTCAAGTATGTTATGTTATCTCTAAGAAAAAGAAAAGATGACATGAATGTAGAATGGAGATCCTTAGTGAAGAGGAAGGGAATCGGGAGCAGGGGTGCCAGAGTGAGCGATGGGGGTAGAAATGTCAAAACATAGCGGATGCATGTGAGGTTTTGACACAGTGAAACCCACTATTTTGTATAATGAATATGTTCTAAGGAAAAAGAGTATATGAAAACAAGATAAAGGATCTGTGATCTTACTTATCAGAGATAATCACAAAAATGCAGAAGTATTTATACAATGTATGTACAATAACATTATAGCTATATATTCTATAAACTATGATATATAAATAAATATGTTATACATGTATTATGAATTCTGTATTAGTTTGATTTCATCTTTTTATTATCTGTCCATCTATGTCTATTTACATATACACATGTATGTATCAAAACAGTTGTACACTGTAAATATATATATATATATATATATATATATATGTATATTTTTTATTTGTCAAATATACCTTAGTAAAGCTGGCAGGGTCGGGGAAAGAGTGAAAAGTCTAGTCCCTACTCATGTTTCCACAGTGTGTAACTTGCACACCCTGTGCCTCCCATGCAGTGCCCTCTGGATCATGGTTTGAGCACACTCGAGGCTGGATGTCCATAGGAGAGGGAAAACCTCCTGGTATTGAGCTATGAAGGTCTGAGAAAGGTGAGTGTCCTTTCTACAGCAGCAGACAGCCTCTCACCACTTATCTGAAATCCCCCGTTCCTCAGTGTCTCCATCCACCTTTTCTGTCACAGTTTGGCCTCATGAGGAGTCACTAGGAGTGACATTAGCTCTTAGGTCTTCATTGCCCGACTTCTACTTGATGTTTCCCGAGCTCCTGCTCTTACTTCACGTCTCTTTATTTCGTCTCACAACACCTGAAGGGCATTTTCCAGGCACCGAGGCAGATACAGTGGCTGTCGCCCACGCTGGTGCTCATAAGTCTCCTGAGGGCAGGACATAGGATGCTGCTGAGAACCTGGTGATGAGAGGGGCCTGGTGGAAACGGTTCCTTCCAGAGATGAGCCCAACTGCCCAGCACCTCTGCTTGACTGAGAGAAGAGCGGCGAAGGCATGAGATCCACTTGTGTGGCCACTCTGAGAGGCCAAACCCTGGAGTGACAGGATGGAGTGACATCAGATGGTGCTTAGAAGTGGAAAGGTGGGTGCAAAGGTGCAGCTGGAAAGCAGGAGAAACATCTAATGCTGTGTAGTACAGGAGGATAAACAAGGGTGATGACAAATAATATCTAACAGAGAGGATTTTGAATGTACCTGACACAAAGAAATGATAGATATCTGAGGTGGTAGATATGCCAATAACCCTGGTCTGAACATTATAAATCATATATAATATCATATATCATAATGTCATATATGTTCTACATATATAAAATGCCACACTGAACTTGATAAAGTATAAGATTACTCTGTGCATTTAAATATATATTAATTTAATATTATATATACAAATTGCCACACTGAATTTCATAAGAATATATGATTACCTTTTGTTTATTTTAAATATACATATTGGCCGGGTGTGGTGGCGCATGCTTGTAATCCCGGTACTTTGGGAGGCGGAGACCGGAGGATCCGGGTTCGTGGCCAGCCTCAGCTCTCTCTCTCTCTCTCTGTCTCTCCTTGTCTCTCTCTCCCTCTCTCTCTCTCTCTCTCTCTCCTTAGTGAGGTCTTCCACAACTTCGTGAGACCCGGTTTCAAAATAAAGTATAAAAAATAGGGCCGGGGGTGTAGCGAGGAGGTAGAACGCCCCTGGGTTCAATTCCCGGTACTGCAAATAAAATAAAATAAAATAAATATACATATTAATTTAGCATGCATAATATATTGCATGTATATATATTATATATATTAACTGCAACACTGAACTTCATGAAGATGTATGATTACTCTATATACTTTTTAAATACATATTACTTTAACATTTACAAAGTTTTAGCCAGGCGTGGTGGCTCACGCTTGTAATCCTAGTACTTGGGAAGCTGAGACTGGAGGATCGCAGGTTCAAGGACAGCCTCAGCAATTTAACGAGGCTCTTAGCAACCTAGTGAGACCCTGTTTCCAAATAAGAATTAAAATCGGTCTGGGGATGTAGCTTGGAGGTACAATGCCTCTGGGTTCAATTCCCAGTACCACAAAAAATTTTTAATTGTGTATATTAATTACATAGAATAATGGGTTTCATTGTGGCATATTTGTATATACATATAACATACTTTATCCACTTCCCCCAATTCTCCCTTCCCTACCCTTTCCCATCCTTGTGATTCCCTACCTTTTCCTTAGTAGTCTCCCTTATTTTATGTTATCTATATTATTCAAGATTCCACATACCAGGAAAAACATACAATACTGTCTGCATCTGACTTCTTTTGCATAATGAAATTCAGTTCTACCAATTTTTATCCAAAGTATATGACTTCATTCTTCTTTATGGCTGAATAATACTCCATCATGTATGTATAACAAATTGTATTTATTTATTCATCTGTTGATATGCCCTTAGGCTGATTCCATAACTAAGTTTTTGTGAATAGTGCTGCAATAAATGGGGCACGCAGGTATCTCTATAGTATGCCGACGCTGATTCTTTTGAGAATATACCAAGAAATAGTATAGCTGGATCATATGATAGTTCTTTTGGGGACTTTTGAGGAACCTCCCTGCCCGTGTCTGTAGCAGCTATACTAATTTACATTCCCGCCAACAGTATACGGGTTCCTATTTCTCCATATGCTCCAAAGCTATTGCTGGTTTTGGTATTCTTCCTGCTACCCATTCTGAGTTAGATGGGATGGAATCTCAATGTAGTTTCCATTTGTATTTCTTCAGTGGTTAGAGATGTTGAGCATTTTTCACATATGTATAAGCCATTTGTAATTCGTCTTTTGAAAAGTGTTGAGTTTATTACCCAATTTTTAAAAAATTAAAAAATTTTAGAAAAATTTAAATTTACTTTATGGGTGCATTATAGTCTCACATCATAATGTAGCTCTGAGTGATGGTGACATACATGCACACAGCACTTGGTAGCTTTCCCCCCGGCTCCCTCTTCTCCCCTCCCCTTCCCCATACATGAGATTGAAATTGACCTTGGTATCCTCACATAGGTACATAACACCAGTGAAAGAAGAAATAAAACCATAACGGTGATCTGAGCATTGGAGAGAGCTCGACCCCTTGGAGATACCTTACAGAAAAAATGACATAGACACATCATTTTACTTCCACCTGAGAAACACAACTTCCTTTCCCTTTTCTCCAGCTACATGAAGGTGTTACCAGAATGAATTGTGTTTCTACCAAGAACCCTTTTATGCCAAGGTTGGCTACCTCAGATGTGTGCTCCACACCTTCAGCAATTGTCCTTTCAAATTACACAATCAATTTTATTTTTAGTTATTATCACACTCATTTTTCTCCATATTAGATACTAACTGGGATTCATTGAATAAATGTAATAATGAAAGCATCATAGTCCTGAGAAGACCTAGCATTCACAGAAAAGTCTTTCCTATCATAAAAACACATTTCCTTGGTCTTACACAACAAATAATAATTTCAGAGATCATATATGAGAAGATATAAAATTCTACATGTTATTCAAGTGTCAGTTGTGGGAGACCATATTATTCACTGTTTGGAATAATCTCTGACCAGTTATCCCTGGACCCATCCTTGCATGATCTTGATCATTGTCTAGAAGCATTTCTAAAACACCATTTATAAATCCCAGGTGCTAATCCAGCACAGTGGTGCACACCTCTCTCACCAATACTTAAGTGTCCAGGACAGGAAGATTGCAGGTTTGAGCCCAGCCTCAGCAACTTGGGAAGATCCTCAGCACTTTAGTGAGACCCTGTTTCAAAATAAAAAATAAAATAGGGCTTGGGTGTAGTTTAGAAGTAGAACTCACCTGGGTTCAATCCCCAGTACCAAAATAAGAAAGGAATGCAGGACTGAAGGTAGGGAGTTGGAGAGGAAGGAAGGAAGGAAGGAAGGAAGGAAGGAAGGAAGGAAGGGGAAGGAAATCCCAGGTTCTGTTTTGAGGTGTACTAAACTCAAATATACTGAGAAATCCATGTTGATCTTCACACCTTGGACATATTTATTTTCCTCTCTGCCTCTTTTTCCTTCTCCTTCTTGCATCCATCTCAAATTTCTCTCCCTTTGCTATGTCATTTCTTACCCTTCTTCACCCTTCTCCTCCTCCTTCTACAATTCCACTCTCTGCATCTCCATGTCTTGGCTTTCTTTCTCTTTTATATTCCCACTCTCATTTTTTTTCCCTTTCAGGACACAAGATGCACTACAGAAAATATCTGCCAATTCCTGGAAAAGAAGTTAGAGCCAGAAGAACTGGATTTAATCCACACAGCTAGCTCCTTTCAAGTCATGAAAGAAATCAAGATGTCCAATTTTGCAATGGTGCCTGATGATTATATTAGTAGGGGATTCTTACAGGAAAAGGTAAGAGAAAAGGCTCTGGTTTCAAAGTATATGACACACATGAAGCGCATGCTTGTGTTCACAACAGGATGTAAAAGTGAAGGCATAGGAATGTATCCATTTCAATTGCTCACCACGCACAAAGCTTCTAATATGCCCTCATGGTGGAATGGTTTCATGGTACTGATATGGGCTACAGGCGCTTGGAGAGAGTTAATTCCACCTGGGACAGGAGATAGTTTTGGAGACAGTCATGTCTGGTCTGTCCACTTGGTGACTTAGCAAAGAGAACTGACATGAAGAAATATATAAAGAAATAACCCAAGTGGTAAAGGAGAGAGGAGAGACATTGCTATGAGACACTGAAGACCCTTTGTAATAAAAGATTAATCCTGTCTGTACCCTTAGGATCAGGACTAGTGAAAATGTCTATTGCATGGAGGTGAGGAACCCATTTCTCCACACTCCTACAGTTCCACTATGCCTAGGACAGTAACCCATGGAAGAAATCCATTACGTGCTTCAAAAGATCTTCAGCACATCAGGACTGGTGCCCCTCCATGGGACGGTACTACAGAACTTTAAGATTGAAAGGATTGTGTTGTTGTTGCTTTGATCTGGGGGATGAAACACAGGGGCATTCTACCTTCAAGCTACACCCCCAGAACTATTTTAATTTAGTTTGAAACAGGGTCTCTCTAAGTTGCTGTGTTTGGCCTCAAACCAGTAATCCTCCTATCTCAGTCTCCCAAGTACTGGGAGTACAGGTGTGCACCCCATACCCAGGTTAATTTTTTAATGCAGTAGAAATACATGCCATATGCTCATACAGAAAGGAAATAGACTGTATCACCCATGATAATTGCTATGAGGTAAAATACAGCAAGGATGGAGATGCACAGTTCTGAACTCAGTGGTAAGAGAGAAGCTCACCGAGAAGGCCGCACTGCAGTGAAGACTTGAAGGAGGGAAATGGACAAGACGTGACGACACCTGAGGGAGCTTCACTTGTGTGTTGCTGATGGATTGTGTACAGGATGGTTGGGAGAGAGGGAAGGCAGGAAATAGTTTCTGGGCAGGTGGGAGTGTGAATGGGTGTTTATGTTCATCAGGCAGTAGAGGGATCCCTATTGAGCCCTGGTTCATTCCACTTTATCGGCTGCACACACTGTGTCAGGTGCGTGTTAAATCAGATCCAGTAGGTGATGTGCTGGGTCTGAAGCCCTATCAGCGGATCTGATCTAAGCGTCTACTTCATGTCTTCCAGGCATCACTGGGGACTGGAAGAATCACTTCATGCTGATCCAAGCTGAATCCTTTGATAAAATATTCTAAGAGAAGATGGCAGGTTTTCCTCCAGAGCTGTATCTGTGGGAATAAAGTCCCCCAAATTCTGGATCTTGTAGAGATATTGATGATCACTCTTCTGTTATTGTACTTGTGCATAGCTATGGGGTCATCACATAAAAATTGTCATTTCACCCTGGAGCCTTGACCTATCAAATCTGTTCTTCTTTGTCCATTTCCTGGTTGAAAATGTCTAGGGTAGGTACCCATAATCACATCATGGCAAACTACTTTTTAAAAATCTCTGTAATGTTTACACTATATACAATGCTACAAAAGAGATATAAATATTACCTCCAAATGTATATTTTTAAAATAGGAAATTAAATCTACAAGAATTTCTGGTTCAATTTCTTTCTGTCACATGTATCTCCAAAATGCATTACTATTCTGACTGGGAGGACTATAACTTCTTTTATTTTTAAACATGCTTTTATTGGTGCATTGTAGTCTCACATCACAATGAATATCAATTTGATATTAACATATATGCACACAGCTCTTAGTGTCTCCCCCGCGTTTCCCCCATATGGAGTACCGAGAATGATGTTGGTATATTAGGACTATAATTTCTAAACTAGTTTCATGTTCTCACTCCATGGTGTTTGTCGATAAATACTGAATAGAGTTTATGGAGCTTTAAAAACTTGTATAAATGCCACAAATCAAGTACCAGCAAATTAAAAAATGTAATACAATTCTGTATATCTTTTCAGATCATATTGGAGTGAAAGTAGAAATCAACAACAGGAATTACATAAATCAACAATTAAATTACATAAAAACATGGAGATTCAATGATACACTTTTGAATGAGGACTGGATCATAGAAGAAAGAAGGGGGAAATTTAAAAAATCCTAGAATTAAAAGAAAATAGAGACACAACAAACCAAAATCTATGGAACACTTTGAATGCAGTATTAAGAGGAAAACATAGCATTGAGTGTCCACATCAGAAAAACAGAAAGTCACCAAATAAACAACCGAATGATGCACCCCAAGGTCCTTGAAAGTGAGGAACAGAATAATCCCAAAGCCAGTAGAAGGCAGGAAATAGCTAAAATTAGAGCATAAATCAATGAAATAGAGAAAAAACAATACAAAAGATCAACAAAAGAAAAAGCTGGCTTTTTAAAAAAGGTAAATATCAAAATAGCCATTCTACCAAAAGTGATCTACAGATTCAAAGCAATTCCTATTAAAACATCAACGTCATTCTTCACAGAGCTAGAAAAATCAGTCCTAAAATTCGTTTGGAAAAACAAAAAAGACCCAGAATAGCAGACACAATTCTCAACAATAAGAACCATACAGGAGGCATCACAATACCTGACTTCAAATTATAATACAGAGCTATAAGTCAAGCATGATGGTGCAAGCTTGTAAGCCCAGTACTTGGGAGGCTGAGACAGGAGGATCACAGGTTCAAGGACAACCTCAGAAAATAGTGAGACTTTCATCAACCTAGCGAGACTCTGTCTCAAAATAAAAATAAAATAGGACTGGGGATGTAGCTTGGAGGTAGAATCCCCCTGGGTTCAATCCCTAGTGCCACAAAAAATACAGAGCTATAGTAACTAAAAGAATGTGGCATTGGCACAAAGAAGACACAAAAAAGTCAGTAGCTTTCATATATGCCAACCATGAATCCACTGAGAAAGAAATCCAGAAAACAATCTCATTCACAATAACTTCAAAACCAATCAAATACCTGGGAATAAACTTAACCAAAGAGGTAAAAGACCTCTACAATGAAAACTATAGAACACTGAAGAAAAAAATTGAAGAAGATCTTAGAAGATGGAAAGATCTTCCCTGCTCTTGGATAGGCAGAATAATTATTATCAAAATGGCCATTCTGTCAAAAATGATCTACAGAGTCAATGCAATCCCTATCAAAATACCAACATCATTTTTCGCAGAGCTAGAAAAGTCAGTCATTAATTTCATATGGAGAAACAAAAGACCCAGAATAGCCAAAGCAATTCTCAGCAATAAGAACCATGCAGGAGGCATCACAATTCCTAACTTCAAATTATACTACAGAGCTATAGTAATAAAATCAGCATGGTATTGGCACAAAAACAGACACATAGACCAGTGGAACAGAAGAGAAGACACAGAAACAAGTCCACAAACTTATAGCCAATTGATTTTTGACAAAGGTACCAAACACATACATTGGAGAAAGGACAGTCTTTTCAACAAATGGTGCTGGGAAAACTGGTTATCTACCTGTAGAAAAATGGAGCTGAATCCTTACCTCTCACCCTGCACAAGAGTCAACTCGAGATGGATCAAAGACCTGGAAGTTAGAC
>PVJS01056017.1:0-12481 GCA_004027185.1 Glis glis
CCTCCCCCCCACATGTAGCACTGAGAATGATGTTGGTATAATCTCATATATACATATTGTTTATGACAGTAATTCCATAGATTCACTTCTTTCTTCCCCTTCCCCTTCCCATGTACCCCTTCCCTTGCACCACTGAGGGTTCTCCATTGTCATTGGAGTCCCTTTTGTGTCCCCACTACTCCCTAAGTTGCGCATATTAATTGCACCTTTATTTCTAAACATGAAGTACATATCCATTCCTTACAAAATGTTAATAATATTCTGCCCAGGAGGAGATACATCTCTTTAAAATGATTTTGCTTTCTTTGCTACACTGAATATGAGTGCTGTTGTTGAACTTTCAGAGTCCTGTAAGGGCATCTATGATCACCTCCACATAGAAGACAATTTTTAATTTGTATTTATAAGTTTATAAGCACATGCTGAATGTTAAAGTCAATGTTTCCCAAACTTCAGTCATACCTTATATTACTTTATAATACCATATATTACTTTAGTGATTTTTATAACTACAATTTCATTGTTTTATTATTCTACTTTTTCAAATAAACTTGTCTTTACTTAAATTTATATTTGAAGGATACTTATATTACCATCATTAATTTCCAACACAGATTATACTTGACCTAAATAAAAGTAACCCAAAAGATAAGCATAAATAAATATTCTTTGATAATTTGTTCACCACTTTTTATGCCACCATTTATTATCATAGCTGCTACTTCATGACATACCATTTTGCATCTTCTCATGTAAAATCTAATAAAGTTCTCTAATCCCAGCCTGTTACTGAAGACTGCAAAAATATTACTTTTATTAATATCAGCACTTCTCTGATTTATCAAAGCCTGATGTGAATGCTAGTTCAACCTTTAAAAGAAACTTTTAAAAAAAAAGACTATACAAATGAGTTGTTTACATGGAATGTACCTTAGGATAATCTTTTAAATGAGACCATGTTTATGGAAATTAAGTCTTTCATGAAATTTTGTAAAAGAATTCTGATGATGCACTAAAAGGTCCATCATTAAACCATTTATTGTTGTGAAGGTGGTGAGTTTTAAAACATTTTCTCATACATAAAGGTACGGTATTTTTGGTTCTGCAACAAAATGCTTATTTTGCACAGCTCATTCTATTCAGTGAGCATAGCACTCTAAGACGTAAAATGTTTGCAAGTTATCATTGAGGAAAATAATAAGGAATTATGGGATTTGTTGGGAAAGGGACAAAGGAAATAAATAACATCAGGGGCTATTTGAAAATATATAGAAGAACTGACCAGGCTCAGACAACACTGGAGGAAAGCCTAAGAAAAGCTTCTCTATCCTCTGAGTTAGCAGTGGCCATAGGAAATGTTCTTTGTTCAGAAAATCTGTGAGCATGAGCTTCCAAAAATAAATTGTATTTTGAACCATAGATTTTTAGAACTTCTTACTAAAATGGTAGTTACTGTACATGTTATATATCATTACGTTATTTCCAAACCTAGGTTCATGATTATGTAGAAAACCTCTACCAAATTTAAAATGAAAAAATAAACATTTTAGCAATATTTTATGCACTACAGATACATATACATGCAGGGAATATTATTCAACTCAATATAACTCAATCTATGAGCTACTTAGGCATCTTAATCTTAGAGCTCTGTTACATTAGTTTCAAATACATCTTAGGGAGTGGTAGATATTTGTTGACTGCTTCCTTGGCAACCATTTACCCTTATTTTTCCAACTGAAAGGAACTTGACTTTCTTTAGGAGAATTTACCCATCCCAATTTAAATCAGCCACATGATTTAAGAGGATAGATTCTCTTGTACAACCATGGTGATTGGTTCAGGGATGGCGATTTATTATATTTGGGGCAATGAAACAAGTGATTTGCTAAGGAATCCCATGAAAGAAATTTCCTTGCTCTGTAGAAGCTCCAAGGAAAGAAACTTTTTTTTTTTTTTTTTGCGGTACTGGGGATTGAACCCAGGGGTGTTCTACCTCCATGTTACACCCCTGGCCCTAATTTTTTTTATACTTTATTTCAAAACCGGGTCTCACGAAGTTGCGGAGAGCCTCACTAGGTAGAGAGAGAGAGAGAGAGAGAGAGAGAGAGAGAGAGAGAGGGAGGGAGAGAGAGAGAGAGAGAGAGAGAGAGAGCTGAGGCTGGCCGCGAACCCGGATCCTCCGGTCTCCGCCTCCCAAAGTACTGGGATTACAAGCATGTGCCACCATGCCCAGCGCTGGAAAGAAACTTTGATTCAAGGTTTTTATCACTTGCAACCAAAAGCCTCCCAAACAAAGCAGGGAAGTAATTGGAACATTGGAGGAAGTATTATGTTCAAGGGGTCTGAGTTATGGCTTAGTTCTGCCTTTGAGTATTCATATGATCTTAAGCAAGTTCTTTAGCTAAGTCATTTAATCATTTTATCCTTGTCTACAAAAAGAGCATTAATTTTATATGATTTCTAAAACATATAACAGACTGTCCAGATGTCTGGCCCACTCCACTCCTCTTCCTGGGCCTGCAGGTTGACTCTCTTTCCTTGCCACCCATGCAGTTCAGCTGGGAAGTTGTGACTCAGTTCTGCAAGGTGGAATATAAAGAATCACGTTGGATGTAGACCGAAGTGATGAAAAACACACTAGATCTAGCTTTTCAAAATGCTTCAGTTGATTCCAAAGTCCTCTCTTCCCTTTCTTCAGTGAATACAGACGTCAAGTGTTGAGGATGGCAGAAGCCTAGATCCCTGAATCTTTATTAGAATGGTACCCCCTAGGAGATCTGCTCAACCCACATCAGACTCTAGGTGAGCAAGAAATGCATTAGCCAGGCATGGTGCTGTGTTCTGGTCAGCATTCTTGCAGTTATAATCTGAAAGACTGACCAAGTAACTTAGAGGAAAGAAGATTTATTTTCATATGGTTTCGGGCTCAGTCCATATGAGGCTGGGGACCAAGGGTTTCTGGGCATGGCAGCAAGAGGCAGACAGAGCAGAACACATGGGCTGGGCTCCTCACATCATGGAGGCCAGAAAGAAAAGAGAGATCGGGGGAGGAAGAACCATATATACAATTTCCAAGGATGCACCCCCAGAGACCACCTCTTCTAGCCACACCCTACCAGCCTACCGGATACCACCCAGGTAAACCCATTACAATGGATTTATCCACTACTGAGACTACAACCCTCATGACTCCACTATATCAACATTGAGTATTAATAAATGAGCTCTTTAGTGGACATTTTATATCTAACTATAACATGGTGCCTACCTGTAATTCCTATATTTGGAAGGCTGAGGCAGGAGGACCACAGGTTCGTGGTCAGCCTCAGCAACTTAGCGAGGCCATCAACAACTTAGTGAAAGCCTGTTTCAAAATAAAAAATAAAATAAGGATAGGGGTGTAGCTTGGAGGTAGAATGCCCCTGGGTTCAATCCCCAGTACCACACACACACAAAAGAAAGAAATAGATTAAATTTTTTATAACAATAGAGATTTTGGAGGAGTTTTCAAAGCAGTTAGCTATACACTAAGATTTTTTTTCATTTCATAAACTGTCTAAATTAGGTGGCAGTAGTAAAACATGCATAATTTCCATTTAAATGATTACTCATGTAATTCTGAATCAGGATGTTTCATCAGTACAATTAACATTTTATCAATCTAGAAGTTTTGTTTTGTTTTGTTTTTTGTTTTCATGCGGTACCAGGGATTGAACCCAGGGGCATTCTACCTCTGAGCTACACCCCCAGCCCTATTTTTTATCCCTTATTTTGAAACCGGGTCTCACAAAGTTGCGGAGGGCCTCACTAAGTAGCTGAAGCTGGCTGAGAACCCAGATCCTCCGGTCTCTGCCTCCCAAGTACTGGGATTACAAGCGTGCACCACCACGTCCGGCCCCAATCTAGAAGTTTTTATGGAAGAACAAAACATTTTGGAAAGTTTGGAAAGCCTTGTGGGGGAAATGGCATAATTAAGTGTACTGACAAGTGGTGAGATGACTGAGAGATATTAAGAATATTTTGAAAATCAATTTGGGCAATTTATCCCCATGAACACAGGCAGGAGGAGACATTCAATTTGTAACTGATTCCTATAACAATACCAATCTCAAAATTTTAGGTCAGTCTTTTTTTCTTCTTTTCTTTCTTTTTTTTTTTTTTTTAGTACTGGGGATTGAACCCAGCAGGGGCATTGTATCCCAAGCTATACCCTCAGCTCTCTTTTTTAAAATTTGAAACAGGATCTTTCTGCTAAGTTGCTAAGGGTTTCACTAAGTTGCTGGGGTTGGACTAGAACCTGCGCTCCTCCTGTCTCAACCTCCTGAATACTGGGATTACAAGTGTGTGCTATTATGCCCCGTTTTAGGTCAGTCTTCTAGCTGGGTTCATTGTGTAGAAAAATAAAGCCCACAAACAGTTTTTATAAATATAGGTTCTACCAGAAATCTATCAGTTAAATCTGTAGTTACAAGTTTTAATGAAAATATACTTAAAAGGCAAACAAACAAAATTATGTGCTATAAATTACATTCATTGGAATTAATAAACTTTCAATACAAAAATTAGAATTTTTTTTTGCAGTATCGGGGATTGAACCCAGGGGCGTTCTACCTCCAAGCTACACCCCCGGCCCTATTTTTTTTTATACTTTATTTTGAAACTGGGTCTCACGAAGTTGCGGAGGGCCTCACTAAGTAGCTGAGGCTGGCCTCAAACCCGGATCCTCAGGTCTCCGCCTCCCAAGTACTGGGATTACAAGCGTGTGCCACCATGCCCCCCAAGTACTGGGATTACAAGCGTGTGCCACCATGCCCGGCCAAAAATTAGAATTTTAGTGTAAGCTTGTAAAAAGGGATGTTAGTTGGTTCAAAAAAATTTTTAGTTACAAAAATTAACAAGAAATGCCAGGCGTGGTGGTGCACACTTGTAATCCCAGTACTTTGGGAGGCGGAGACCGGAGGATCCCGGTTCGCGGCCAGCCTCAGCTCCCTCTCTCTCTCGCTCTCTCTCTCTCCCTCTCTTTCTCTCTCTACCTAGTGAGGCCCTCTGCAGCTTCATGAGACCCGGTTTCAAAATAAACTATAAAAAAATAGGGCCGGGGGTGTAGCGCGGAGGTAGAATGCCCCTGGGTTCAATCCCCAGTACCGCAAAAAAAAAAAAATAACAAGAAATATGAGCAAAAAGATTTGAAAATCATTACAGCTATTAACATTTATACATCCAAATTCCATATTGAGTGGAGTGAATCAATGTGCACTATGCTTCAAAACATTTCTGTAAAAACCAAACCCTATTATACAGCCAGAATTCTTGGTTACTAACAACAGAAATCAACTTGATCTGATTTAATCAGGAAAGCAATTTAGTAAAAGATGTTGAGTAGGTAACATAATTGTGATACATGATGGAGTATTAGATTTAGAGGTTAGATAGCCAGGCAGCATGACCCCAAATCATAGCAAAGCTGGATTCCTCGGTAGCCTGGGACCCCACTGCCAAGCAATACAGACTAAAGCTTGTGACCTAATACAGCTGGCACTGCCTAATGTGCCCTGATGTGACAGCTATCATCAATGAAATGCTCTCTTATGAACTTCTTCTTGCTACAAATGGGCATAATAATATAGTTATCAAAGAAAGTTGACTGTAGGTCCTGCTGTTTTGCAGCAATAGCCCCCAATTCAATGTCTGGGATGGTCATAAGCAAAGTCTAAGACTCTCTCACTGCAAGAAACCCTAGGAGAAAAGTGCCTGACATATTGAACTACATCTACCACGAAACTCACAGAGAATTCTCAAGAAAAAGAAAGAGTGCTAATGTTGCACAACCAAGAAACAATGATTAATGCCCCCTACAAATAGCTGTCTTTAATGTGAATTACCTCTTTGGTTACAAAACAAAAACAAAAACAAAAAATCTCTACTGAGAATTTGTTTCAACCCACTGAAATATTATGATATGTCTGTGTTTCTGGTACATATGTTAAAATCAGATTTTTTATTCCCATCATGCCCATGCATGAAAAATCTGATTGCATGAGTTACTATCATATGGGATAATGAATTGGAAAAAAATCCCTGTACGTTCTTGATTGAAATTCTGCCAGCAATGGAAGGGAAGGTAGAAAGAACTCAGACATTCTTCTGAACTCTAATCTGATGCTTTGTTTTGATTTGTTTGTTTAATTATTTGGGGTATGAAATGTTAAATTCAAAAGAATAGAGAAATAATATCTCAAAGTTTGTCAAAGATGGGCATTATGATAATATATGAGGCTGGTCAGGATGATGGATTTGGCAATATAGATGTAAAAGCTTTAGAAATCTCATTTGTTGACATTAGAGAATGGGGTCTTCAAACTTTCTGTGAAGATAAAGATAATAAATATTTTATGTTTTGTGTGCCACTGTTGAAATTACTTAATTCAGCTATTGAAGCCCCAGAGAAGCTATAGACAATATAAAAATTAATGGCTGTGGCTGTATGCCAAAATTCATTTACAAAAATTTGGTCCACAGGCTGTACTTTGCAACCTCTGTTATAGAAAATGAATAGCAATAACACAGATGCCTAATATTATACAGGAAATAAACAAAATGTACCAGAGATAGGAAAGTGTTGCATCTGCCTCTTCCTGTTTGCAAATGTCCTAGCCTGGAATCTAAAGGAAGAGTTTCAAGTGCCCAAATCTGAGTAACCTTACTTATGTTACATGCATCTACGAATATACCAAATGAAACCCATTTATTGTATAATTAATATGCACCAATAAATAGTTTTTTATTTTTATGTATTTTTTATGGTACTCGGGATTGAACCCAGGGGCATTCTACCTCCGAGCTATACCCCCAGCCCTATTTTTTATTCTTTATTTTGAAACAGGGTCTCACTAAGTTGCTGAGAGCCTCACTAAGTAGCTGATGCTGGCCACAAACCTGCAATCCTTCTGTCTCAGCCTCCCAAGTACTGGGATTACAAGCATATACCACCACACCCGACTTATATAAATAGCTTTTTAAAATGACCCTTTGTCTGCATCATATTTTTTATTTCTTCATGTTTTTGCACATTTTCCTTGGGCAACAATGTCAATGGCAGTGTAGTGCAGTGGGGCTTGACTATCTATGTTCAAAGCCCAGCTCTGTAAATTACTAACAAAATGACTTGAAGTAAGAAGACAAAACCCAGAAAAGAAACCAGCAGAAGGTAAGGGTAAGAGGGGCTGAGAACACAGTGAGTACTTGACCAAGAACACTTAAGATTGAGATAAATATTGAACATGTATTACTCCTACTTGTACAGAGTGGAGCATCCATCTTATAATAATGACAGTATACAGTTGACCCTCTGTATCTACAGGTTTCACATATGTGGCTTCAATAAATGGGGATTAAAAGTACTTGGGAAAAAACAATGTACAGACTTTCTTCCTAGTCATCATTCCATAAACAATACAGTATAGCAACTATTTACATTGTGTTTGGTATCATAAGTAATCTAGAGATGATTTAAAGCATACAGGAGGATGTAAATAGGTTATTTAGAAATATTACACCATTTTGCATGAGGGATTTGAGCATCCACAGATTTTGGTTTCCAAAAGGGTCATGGAATCAATCCCCTTTGGATGCCAATGACTGTAAAAAGAGAAACACATGGATGAATTCATCAGTATTCTGGGTTGGAAGAAACCCATCTTTTACTTAATGTCATCATGAAGGAAATTCTGGGGAGGTTTAAATTAAGGAGTTCAGAAGGACTTTGTGCCAGAGAAATATGGTCATTAAAACAGTCCTTAAGTTGTTTAGAATGAATTGAACTTGCTCCAGATCTCCTAGGTGTAGTCCAGTCATTTTTTTCCAATGACTTTCTTTGGTCAAAATCCAGGAAGGTAGTAAATGAAGAGAT
The DNA here is from genome assembly GCA_004027185.1 of Glis glis. Taxonomy (NCBI): domain Eukaryota; kingdom Metazoa; phylum Chordata; class Mammalia; order Rodentia; family Gliridae; genus Glis; species Glis glis. The sequence goes on from PVJS01056017.1 coordinate 7,913, forward strand.
CATATATTTCTATTACTTTCCTATTGCTCCCATAAAAATAATCAAAAACTTAGTGTCTTAAAACAGCAAAACTAGTATCTTACAGTTCTGTAGGTCAGAAGTATGGTATAAGTCCAAGTGAACTAAACTCAACAGCAGAATGTACTCCTTTCTGACGGGAGAATCCATTTCTTACTCATTTACATTATTGGTAGAAGTCAGCTCCTTTTTCTTGCAGGACCAAGATTCTGTTTTTTTGCTGACTATAAAGTAAGGGAAGCTCTCAGCTTCTAAAGACATTCCTTGGTTCATGGCCTCCTTCCTACAACTTTGAAGCCATCGACTGGGACTAGTCCTTTTCCCAATTTTAAGGACTCACATGGCCGGGCGTGGTGGTGCACACCTGTAATCCCAGTACTTTGGGAGGCGGAGACCGGAGGATCCGGGTTCGTGGCCAGCCTCAGCTCTCTCTCTCTCTCTCTTTCCCTGTCTCTCTCTCTCTCTCTCCTTAGTGAGGCCCTCCGCAACTTTGTGAGACCCGGTTTCAAAATAAAGTATAAAAAATAGGGCCGGGGGCATAGCGCGGAGGTAGAACGCCCCTGCGTTCAATCCCTGGTACCGCAAAAAAAAAAAAAAAGGACTCACATGATAGAAGTGGGCCCATTGTGATAATCCAGAATAGTCTCCTTATATTAAGGTTCTTAATGTTAATCACATCTGAAAATTGCCCTTTGCTTTGTAAGGTAACATAATCACAGTTAACAAGGATTAGTAGGTGGATATCTTGGAGTGTGGGCATTATTTGCTTCTCCTATTCTTCCCATTGGTATTGATATAGGAACAATGTCAACCTATGTTGGAATACTAGGATATCGATTCCTTCTGATCTCTGAAAAAAAGTCCATCTACAAAAGCAGACAATGACATATCCATGGATATACACTGATCATCTATAGACTAAAAAATTTATCTTATGAGTGAAATAATCACTGAACTATAACCCAGTAGGCCTTCATTATAGACTCTACGATGGGACCCCAAGAGTCACTGAGCTTTGGGACTGTTTCCTAACTCAAAAGATGAAGAATATGGACTTGCAAATTCCTAGATTCCATTTCAGTTTCAAATATGTATTATCTGAAAGAAAAAAGGTAAAGGTGGGAGACCAATTCTATTGTACTTACAGAAACAAAACAATCAAACTTATATAATGAGACCTTATTAGAAATAGTAAGGGAAAGCTTTGATTTTTTTTCATTTTTTTGCTCCTTGTACATTTTAATGTAATTTCAGGTATTTGCTTTTCATCAACCTGTGGCTAGTGTCAATATACTTCTTGTAGTTCACTCTCATCACTCCATTTATCTTTCTGTATCTTCTCATATTATTTACCACTCATGGCCTAGCCTCAGTATTTTTCTTCAGACATCTACAAATTAGCCTTGCCTTTTCCTGCCATATAATTTCTTTAACAAGTACAAATCTCTCTTTATTAGATAGCTTCATGTTATTACAACAAAGTACTTGAGACAGACTACTTTGAAGAAAAGAAGGTTTATTTATTTCACAGATTTCGAGGTTCAAACCCAAGACTGCATGGCCCACTGGCTTGGCCTGCAGTGAGGGTAGCGGATGGCAACAGTGGGATCACATGTCGGAGGAAGTGATCATGTCATGAGCCAGGAAGTAGAAAGAGAGGGGGGAAACTGGGGCTCCACAATCCCCTTTGAAGTTATGGCCCCAATAACCTAAGGATTTCTGACTACGCCTTACCTCTTAAAGGTTCCTAGCACCCCTCAAAAGCATTATCCTGGGGGCCAAGTCTTTAATACATGGACATTTGGGGGATACTACCCATATTCAAACTATAGCACAATTTATTCCTTTAGTGTGGATCATACCACTCAGACATGAGTTCAGGTTGACTATTCTAGAGATTTAAAGTAATTTCCACCATCAACATTATTTTGGCATGTATGGCAAAATCAGAATGAAAATGATAGCATAATTTTACCTGTACTGTAGTACAAACTGTTAAAGACAACTAGTCTTTAAAAGCCAATCAAGCCGGGCGTGGTGGCGCATGCTTGTAATCCCAGTACCTGGGAGGCTGAGACTGGAGGATCCAGGTTCGTGGCCAGCCTCAGCTACTTAATGAGGCCCTCCACAACTTAGTGAGACCCTGTTTCAAAATAAAAAGAATAAAAAAATAGGGCTGAGGGTATAACTCGGAGTTTAGAATGCCCCTGGATTCAATCCCCAGTACTGCAAAAAAAAAAAAAAAAAAGCCAATCAAAACAACAAAAAAGCAAGCATATGCACTCAGCTTAAAATAATGTTCCTTAATCTGTTCTGTTATAGCAGTATCATATACATGGTAACTTACAAAAATAAATTGAAAATGTTCAGGTGTGGGTGCTCCTTTTGGATTAGTCATACTCTCTACGTGCTATTTAAATAAAGCTGCCCTAAGTCATGTGGATTCAAGTACCCTTTTAAGGCAAAGTCAGAGGTGTAATAACTGCCTACCTGAAAAATTACCTGGTGCTAAAAGAGAGTATGTACCACAGGAGGAGAGAAGTAAAATAGGGGTAGGTTGACTATATTTAAAATGCAGGTTTTCCATGGAATATTAATATAGTCTATTGTGCTAGAACACTGTTCTTCGTAATATAAATCAGTTCATATGTGATTGTTAAATAGGTAGTAATGTTAGAACACCAGGGAAGATGGGTTGGTTCATACTTAATTTTTGTAGCACTTTAATGTCTTGTGGTATGAAGACACTATAGTTGAAGGACAAGTTTTAAGCTAACATCACTTCTTTTTGAAAGGCAAAGCTCTGTAGGTTATAATAGCATTCCTTTATTTGTTGAGAATTTTATGTCTTTAAATGAGCATATATTTTCATTGTTATTTGTCTTTATTAATGTTACAGTTCAGTGGTTGGATATAGTTCAGTTGGATTGTTACTGTCTTTATTAATGCCATAGTTCAGTGGTTGATGAACTTTGCTACATATTAGTCTTCTAGGGATGTTTTAGACTCTTGATGCCCAGCCTCTGCCCTCACACTCTTTAATTCAGAATGCTGTGGGAGTCAGGCATCAGGAGACATCAATAAGCAGCAAAGTCTGGCAACCACTGCTCAGTGTTTGGGTTTTGAGTGGTCATTCCCAGACCTATTTTTTTCCTTAAGCTCTCTTATTTTAAGTGAGCCATTTTTAAAATGTGAACATTTTCAGGAAAGTACATACTATATTACATCTAAAATGCTTATATTGCTTTTGGTTTCTGCTATAATCTAAATGTTATCATCTCTCCCGAAATTCATATGTTGGAACCTAATACCCAATGTGGTAGTGTTAAGAGGTGGAGTCTTGGGCTAGGTTTATATCTCAGTGGGCAGAACAAGTGCTTAGCATGAAAGAGGCCCTGAATTCAATCCCCAGCCCCACATAGACACACACGCATATGCACACACAAGAAGTGGGGTCTTTTGGGAAATTATTAAGAGCCCTCATGAATGGGATAAGTATGCTCATAAATGAGGTTAAAGGGATCTGCCTTGCCCCCTTGCACTATGTGAGGACTCAGTAGAAGGTACCATTTATGAGGACTAGATAAAGAATTGGCTAACACTTTAATGTTGGACTTTTATGCCTCCAAAACATTAAGAAATAAATTTAGTATTTATAAATTACTCAGTCTAAGATATTTTGTTATAGCAGACTGAACAGACTAAGGCAGTTTCTAAAATAAAAATAATGTAAGGGGGGGATGATGGTAAAGAAAAAAATTACTAAAAATACATTTAAAGATGCTGTAAAGACTACATATAGTACATTCAAGTATTATTCTTTATAAATTTAAATCATGGGCCTCCTGATATGGCCTAGTTCTCCAGATCTTTAACGTAAAATATATGCCATTGTAAGTATAACCAGTATATTCTATGGCCTCACCACTGGCTAATGAGCCACTCATGTCATGTTTACATAGTTCTACAGATTGGACTTACCTCTTTTAACAAAAAATCATGCCTTTTCCTGGGTCTTCCTCTTTTTGCTACCCTTCCGATGCACTGACTGCTATCACTATGACATTCATCATTTGCTATCTGTATCACAGCCTTTCTCAACCTGTCTTTAAGTTATATTTTTTTTCTGCCTTTCCATTCTTACTGCTACAAATGAAGAACTCACACCTGGACTCCTGAGAGCCTTCTTTTCTTCATTTTCTACCTTTGCTAAATAATAGTGTCAAGTTAACTTTCCTAAAGTGTATTTGTACTTTTTCTCAAGCCCTTCAATTTCAATGTTACCTTTTTTGTAAGACTTTCCAAGATTCTAACAGAAACATATCCATCTCCCCTTTAAGTAGTACACTTAAAATGTGTACTACTCAGTTTGTCCAATCAGAAAATAAGGCAGTGAACAAAATTTTGTATTGGAATAAGCTTTGAGACTAAGAAAAAGGTTAGTTATAGTATAGCCTATGTCCTTGGATAACAATAACATTTATTGGGTGATTATTATATACCAGGCTTTATATGAATTGCTTTATTTCCCTCAACAATTTGATGAAGTAA
>PVJS01056018.1:0-12482 GCA_004027185.1 Glis glis
TTTTTTTTTTAATACTTTATTTTGAAACCAGGTCTCACGAAGTTGTGGAGGGCCTCACTAAGTAGAGAGAGAGAGAGAGAGAGAGAGAGAGAGAGAGAGCTGAGGCTGGCCGCGAACCCTGATCCTCCGGTCTCCGCCTCCCAAGTACTGGGATTACAAGCATGCACCACCACGCCTGGTGACACCCCCAGCACTTTTTATTTTTTGTTTTAAAGCAGGGTCTAAGTTGTGGAGGGCCTTGCAAAATTGCTGAGGCCACCCTTGAACCTGCAATCCTCCTGTCTCAGTGTCCCAAGTACTGGGATTATAGTGGTGTGCCACCATGTCCGCCTACCCTTCAGTGTTTGTTTGTTTGTTTTTTCTGATGCTGGGGATGGAACCCAGGGGCATTCTACCTCTGAGCTACATAAATAAATAAATAAAAGTTTTATTTATTTATTTATTTATTTATTTATTTATTTTGTGGTACCGGGGATTGAACCCAGGGGCATTCTACCTCTGAGCTACACCCCCAGTCCTATTTTTTTATTCTTTATTTTGAAACAGGGTCTCACTAAGTTGCGGAGGACCTTACTAAGTAGCTGAGGCTGACTATGAACCTGCGATCCTCCTGTCTCAGCCTTCCAAGTACTGGGAATACAAGCCTGTGCCACCACTCCCAGCTCTATTTTTATTTTTTATTTGGAAACAGGGTCTCACTAAGTTGCAGAGGATTTCACTAAGTTGCTGAGGCTGGCCTCAAACCTGTGATCCTCCTGTCTCAGCCTTCCAAGTACTGGGGTTACAGGCATGTGCCACCATGCCTGGCTTACCTTGTAGGTTTTTTGGTTTTTGGTTTTTTTTGTGTGTGTGGTACTGGGGGTGGAATCCAGGGGCCTTCTACTTCCAGGCTATACTCACAGCCTGATTTGATTTATTAGGAAACAGGGTCTCACTAGGTTGATGAGTCTCACTACTTGCTGAGGCTGTCTTCGAACCTGAAATTCTCCTGTCTCAGCCTCCCAAGTACTGGGATTACAGGCATGTGCCACCACACCCAGCACCCCGCAGGTTTTGACATGGACTATTGCCTGTGGACTCTGCATGGGTGCTGGCTGCACACCTGTGCTGGCACTCTGGACTTCTTAACGCACAGCATGAGCCAGTGTCTGCTGCCCCCTGCTGGGTGTGCAGGGAAGGCCCAGCTGGCTCCCAGCCCCCTGGCTTTCCTATGACTGCAGCCTGAGGGTTCTGAGGGCTCACCTTCACCTCCAGGCTAGGAAGACTCTGGTCATAGATGACAAAGGAGTTAGGCACAAGTAGGAGGAAAAGGCTCATCAGTTTAGAGACAGGAATGCAAAGGGAACATCTGAGGTGGTGGTGTTTGGAGTGGGGCTGGGCAGGGCTCCGGGCGTTTTTAGTAGAGATGGTCACTGACATCCAGCAATGGGGCTAGAGGGTACACCAGGCGCTGTGAGCTGAAAGGCAGGCGTTGTTCCCAGGAGGCAAAAACATGATGACACTGAGGGTGTTTGCCAGATAGCTCTGGGTTCCAGGGCACAGGCGTGGGTTCCTACTAGGGAAGGAAGGGAATGGGGCAGGGAAAGCCAACTAATGGAAAGAAAACAGATGTGCTGCAGATCTGTAGATGAAAACAGAGCTGGAGAGCTGGGGGAGTGAGGTGTGAGAGAGCTGCGGAGTAGGGCAAGCGATGGATGGAAGCTGTAGGGCCCCTGCTCTAGCGTGTCACCCACCCCGGACGAGGACACTGCCAGGAGTCACCAGTGGCAGGAAGAGGGCTTCTTCCTCCTCCTTGCCTCCCTGTCGACTGCCAGTGTCTCCCTGGAAGAGGGAAACTGAAAGCCAGCCTGCAACGGGGTCTAGACGGTGTAGTGTGCAGGCTTCCAGCCCCTTTCTCAGAGAACACTCCAGGCCAGAGGAAGCATCAGCTCCCTCAATGCCATGTAATAGGCTCTCTGCCCTTTTGTTCCTGCAGTTCCTCCAACAGGATTCTACCCAACTCCCTTCATTAAATCCCTCTCTGATCCAGGAGCAGTGATGCACGCCTATAATTGCAGTACTTTGCAGACTGAGACAGGAGGATCGCAGGTTCACGTCCAGCCTCAGCAACTTGTGAGGTCCTCCGCAACTTAGTGAGACCCTGTTTCAAAATAAGGAATAAAATATGGCTGGGGGTGTAGCTCGGAGGTAGAATGCTCCTAGGTTCAATCCCCACTTCCAAAAAAAAAAAAAAAGTGTGCACCACCACGCCTGGCTCCTGAGCCCTATTTTGAACCGGGGTCTCGCTAAGTTGCTGAGAGTCTCACTACTTGCTGAGGCTGTCTGCGAACCTGCAATCCTCCTGTCCCGCTTCCCAAGTACTGGGATTACAGGGGTGCGCCATCATATCCAGCTTTTGACCCTGTTTCAAAATAAAAATAAAATAGAACTGGAGGTATAGCTCAGAGGTAGAATGCCTCTGGGTTCAATCCCCGGTACCACAAAAAAAAAAAAAAAAACCACACAAACAAAACCAAAGCTTCATTTCATTCCACCTGAACTCCACTCTTTTCCATATCAACTGTCTTTTCTGTTAATGACAGACCCTAGGGCTCCACCTCTGTTCGGTCTCCTGCATTGCAATTAGTCAATAAACTTGACGTTGGTGGAATTACAGGTTTGTCTCTGATGATCTGAGGCTGATTCTGCTGGGGGAAAAATATACACTATATATAAAGAAAGCACAAAAGCAAGGGAAAAGAAGTGATGGGCAAGGGTCTGTGTGCGATTATTTTTGTGTAAGGGGGGGCTGGGGATTGCACCCAGAGGTATTCTACTTCCAAGCCATACCCCAGTGTGTGTGTATATATATATTTATTGTTGTTGCTGTTGTTTTGAAACAGGGTCTCGAGCCTCAAGTGTAGTGACATCGGAGCAAGACTGGAGGAAGTGGAGATTTGGGAAGAGATATTGGGGCATTCTATCTCTGAGCTATTTTATTTTTAAATCGGCCAAGTATCTGGTAAAGGCTTATTTCAATGCAAAGGCTTCGAGGCGGCGTGTTGTTTTCTGATTTCCGCGAGAACGGGCAGCAGCCTCTACGACCACGTGCAGAGGGGTCGGGCAGGGATGAGAAAGGGCGAGACCGCGGCGAACCGGGTACCACACGGGACCCTTGGCCCGGTTGCAGCAGCAGCCCAGCAACAGCTCCCCGTCCGCAGGCCGCGACTCGCGCGTCGCGCATGCGCACACATCGGCCGCCGAGGCGTCCGCCTGATTGGCTGTGGCAGAGTGGCATCGCGCATGCGTGATCCTCGCGCGCTGCTGTGGTCGCGGGTGGTACTGTGTGTGTGTGTGGCTCTCTAGTCTCCGTCGTCTCCGCAGTGCCCCAGTTTCTCATCCTGGGCGCTGGTTCCGGAGTTGGGAATGTTCCCGGAACTCAATAATCTTCTCGACACCACTCCTGCCCGGGCGGAGCAGGTAGGACGCGGAAGGGCCGGAAGGGGGCGGGGCCTGGAGCGTGGCGGAAGACTGCATCCGGGCCGCGGCGTGCACCGCTCGGGGGCGGCACGACGCCCCAAGTCTCCACGCCGCAAGTCTCGGGCGCCCGGGCATTGGAGTGCTTAGTGCGCTTCTGGACCAGCTTGCTGTCCTCAAGAGACCGTGCGTGCCCTTAAAAGGCCCAAGGAGCCGGGCGCGGTGGAGCACGCTTGTAATCCCACTACTTGGGAGACTGAGACAGGAGGATCACAGGTTCAAGGCCAGCCTCAGCTACTTAGTGAGGTCCTCAGCAACTTAATGGGACGCTGTTTCAAAATAAAAACATAAGCCAGGTTTGGTGGCGCACGCTTGTAATCCCACTACTTGGGAAGCTGAGACAGGAGGATCGCAGGTTCGTGGCCAGCCACAGCTATTTAGTGAGGCTCTCCGCAACTTAGACCTTGTTTCAAAATAAAGAACAAAAAGGCTGGGGGTGTAGATCGGGGGTAAAATGCCCCTGGGTTCAATCCCCAGGACCACACCCCCCAAAATAAATAAATAAATAAAATCCAGGGGTCAGCCGGGCATGGTCGTGCACGCTTGTAATCCCAGTAATTGGGAGGCTGAGACAGGAGGATCGCAAGTTCGAGGACAGCCTCAGCAAGAAGTGAGAGTCTCATCAACCTAGGGAGACCCTGCTTCAAAATAAAAATAAAATAGGGCTGGGGGTGTAGCTCAGAGGTAGAATGCCCCGGGGCTCGATCCCCAGTACCACACACAGACACACACACACACAATCCACGGGGCACCTCTTCTGGAGGCATATCTGGCTTATTCCATAACCTTTGTCTGCCTAATGAAATAGTGGGCTTTTCCTGGCAGCCATGGTACCAATGTGTGTAAAGCCAATTTATTAATTAATTAATTTGCAGTACTGGAGATTGAACCCAGGGGCACTCTACTCCCGAACTACACACCCAGCCCTATTTTTTATTTTTTGTTTTGAAACGGGGTCTCACTAAGTTGTGCAGGGCTTCACTAAGTAGCTGAGGCTACCCTTGAACCTGAGATCCTCCTGTCTCAGCCTCCCAAGTACTGGGATTACAAGTGTGCACCACCACACTGGGAGTGTAGTGCCCTTTATAACTCCCTAGTGCCAGGCAAATTGTAGCTTTTAGTAGATCCTTGTGGATCCTAGTTGCCCAGCAGGTCTGTGTGTCTGAGTTTCTAGACAGCTTTGCCCCGCACTATGGCACTTTCCTGCATCCTCAGTCCAGGACCAGAGTGAGGGCTGGAGGAGGGTTGAAGTGGGCGTCAGTAAAAGACAGCACTGGAGGGTAACTCTCAAGGCCCAGTAGTGTGATTTTTCATATATATTTTTTTTTTTTGCAATACTGGGGATTGAACTCACAGGCATTCTACCTCTGAACTACTCCCCCAGCTCTATTTTATTTTTTATTTTGAAATAGCATCTCACTAGGTTGATGAGAGTCTCACTACTTGCTGAGCCTGTCCTTGAATCTGTGAGCCTCCTGTCCCAGCCTCCCAAGTACTGGGATTACAGGCCTGGCTTAATTCCCTTTTTGTGTCCTTTTAGGGGAAACTGACTCTGCTCTGTGATGCGAAGACAGATGGCAGCTTCCTTGTGCACCACTTTCTCTCCTTCTACCTCAAAGGTATGGGGCACATTGATGCTATAGAAAAAGAAACCCAAAGCCCAACTCTCAAAATAAAATTTAAAGAGGGCTGGAGCCAGGCATGGAGGCACATGCCTGTAATCCCAGTACTTGGAAAACTGAGACAGGAGGATCTTAGGTTCAAAGCTAGCCTCAGCAATTTAGTGAGACCCTGTTTCAGTGTAAAAAATAAAAAGCCGGGTGTGGTGGCGCACGCTTGTAATCCTAGTACTTGGGAGGCTGAGACAGGAAGATTGCAGGTTCGAGGACAGCCTCAGCAAGTAGTGAGACCCTGTTTCAAAATAAAATAGGGCTGGGGGTGTAGCTTGGAGGTAGAATGCCCCTGGGTTCAATCCCCAGTGCCACACACACACACAAATAAATAAAAATAAAAATAAGCCGGAAGCCGGGTATGGTGGCACACTCTTGTAATCCCAGTACTTGGGAGGCTGAGACTGGAGGATCTGGGTTTGCGGCAAGCCTCAGCTACCTAGTGAGGCCCTCTGCAACTTAGTGAGACCCTGTTTCAAAATAAAGAATAAAAAATAGGGTTGGGGGTGTAGCTGGGAGGTAGGATGCCCCTGGGTTCAATCCCCAGTACTGCAAAAAAACCCCATAAAAATAAAAAGATAAAAAGAAGCCAGGCATGGTGGCGCGTGCCAGTACTTGGTAGGCTGAATCAGGAAGATTGCAGGTTCCAGGACAGCCTCAGCAACTTAGTGAGACTCTCATCAACCTAGGGAGACCCTGTTTCAAAATAAAAAACAGGGCTAGGGGTGTAGCTCAGAAGTAGAATGCCTTCAGGTTCAATCCCCAGGACCATAATAAATAAATAAATTAATTAGGGCTGGGGGAGTAACTCAGTGGTAGAGTGTCCTTGGGTTCAATCCTAGTAACATGCACACACACATACACACACACACACAGTAAGACAGGTGTGGCACGTATCTGTAGTCCCAGTACTTGAGAGGCTGAGACAGGAAGACTGCAGGTTCTAGACGAGTCTCAGCAATTTGGTGAGACTCTGTTTCAATATAAAAAAAAGGGCTGGGGGTATAGCCCAGAGGTAGAATGCCCCTGGGTTCAATCTGCAGTACCAAAAAAAAAAAAAAATTATGAGAGGCTGAGATAGGAGGATTGCAGATTGATGGCCATTCTCAGCAATTTAATGAGACCCTGTTTCATAATAAAAATTAAGCCCAGTGTGGTGGTGCACGCTTGTTATCTCAGTACTTGGGAGGCTGAGACAGGAGGATCGCAGGTTCATGGCTAGCCTCAGCAACTTAGTGAAGCCCTCCACAACTTAGACCCTGTTTCAAAATAAAAAACAAAATAAAGCTGGGGTGTAGCTCAGGTAGAAAGTCCCTGGTTCAATCCCCAGCACCTAAAAATAAAAAAATAGGGCTGGGAATGTAGCTTGGAGGTAGAATGCCACTGGGTTCAATCTCCAGCACCAAAAATAAAATAAAATAAAATAAAAATAGGGCTAGGGTGTAGCTTGGAGGTAGAATGCCCCTGCATTCAATCCCCAGAGGTATGAAGGCTACAAGACTGATAAGCAGAGGATTTATTAAAAATGAATTTATTTTGTTTTCTAGCTAACTGTAAAGTCTGCTTTGTGGCACTTCTGCAGTCTTTCAGTCACTACAATATGGTGGGACAGAAGCTGGTAAGTGTTTTAGCCTCTGTGTTTTTAGCCGGGCGTGGTGGCACATACTTGTAATCCCAGTACTTGGGAGGCGGAGACCGGAGGATCCGGGTTCGGGGCCAACCTCAGCTACTTAGTGAGACCCTCCGTAACTTCGTGAGACTCGGTTTCAAAATAAAGTATAAAAAATAGGGCTGGGGGTATAGCTCGGAGGTAGAATGCCCCTGGGTTCAATCCCCGGTACTGCAAAAAAAAAAAAAGAATAAAAAATAGGGCTAGGGGTGTAGCTCGGAGGTAGCATGCCCTTAGGTTCAATCCCTAGTACCCCTTTCCAAAAAAAAATGACAATTAGATGGAAATGAATGTCTCAAAGAGAATGGGGATTGGAGTTGGGAGCACCCTGGAAAAAGAACACATGGACCCTTACAAAGAGTGGGCAGATGGCTGGGCCTGGTGGTCCATGCCTCTAATCCCAGTACTTTGGAGGCTGAGACAGGAGGATCACAGGTTCTCTGCCAGCCTCAGCAACTTAGCGAGGCCCTTTCCAACTCAGACCCTATTTCAAAATAATAAAATAAAGTGGAGCTTGGGGTGTAGCTCAGAGGTCGAACCCCTCTAGATTTCATTGCCAGTACCATGATCACCACAACAAAGAGCGGGCAGGTGCTCCTTGCAGGGTTTGGAATGTGACTGGCATCTGGCCCCTGGCATGGGTACCCTGACAAGGCACAGTAACTCTCTGTCCTTTTTGTCATGTTTAGGGTATCAGCCTAACCACAGCGCGGGAACGCGGGCAGCTTGTGTTCCTTGAGGGTCTCAAGTCCTCGGTGGACATATTCTTCCAGACTCAGGAGGAGCCACACCCTCTGCAGTTTCTCAGGTCAGAAGTGCATGGAGCTGGCAGGTGGGCCCAAACAGGGGATGCTGTGTGATCCCTTTTCTGTGGTGTGTGGGAGGAAAGAACTGGCTTCGTGGGTCCAACACTAGACCTGGTGTTGCAGCATTGTTCAGAAAGCCTGTGGTTTCATGGGGCTGTGCATCATGGGGCTGTACATCATGGGGATGCACCTGTCCTGGAAACTATAGACCGCATCTTTGCTGGGAACGTGGCAGAACAACATGCTTTGCTGTTTTTCCAGCCCTGGCTCAGAGCCCTAGCATACACACCTTTGCTTTGTTCTTTCCTAAGTACAGGGATAAGTAAACTAAGGGCCATGGGCCACTTACCTGTTCTTTTAAATAAAGTTTTATTGGAACACAGCCAAATTCATTTGTTTGCATATTGTCTGTGGCTTTTTTTTTTTTTTTTTTTTTGGTACTAGGGATTGAACCCAGAGGCATTCTCCCTCCAAGGTATACCCCTAGCCTGATTTTATTTCTTTTTTTGTGTATGTATGGTACTGGGAGTGGAACCCAGGGACTTTCTACCTCTAGGCTATACCCACAGCCTGATTTTATTTCTTTTTTTTTTTTGAGGTACAGGGGATTGAACCCAGGGGCATTGTACCTCCGAGCTACACCCCCGGCCCTACCTTTATACTTTATTTTGAAACCGGGTCTCACGAAGTTGCGGAGGGCCTCACTAAGTAGCTGAGGCTGGCCCTGATTTTATTTCTTATTTGGAAACAGGGTCTTGCTAGGTTGATGAGCTTCACTACTTGCTGAGGCTGCTTCGAACCTTTTTTTTTTGCGGTACCGGGGATTGAACCCAGGGGCGTTCTACCTCTGCGCTACGCCCCCGGCCCTATTTTTTATACTTTATTTTGAAACCGGGTCTCACGAAGTTGCGGAGGACCTCACTAAGTAGAGAGAGAGAGACAGAGACAGAGACAGAGACAGAGAGAGAGAGAGCTGAGGCTGGCCGCGAACCGGGATCCTCCGGTCTCCGCCTCCCAAAGTACTGGGTTCGAACCTTTGATCCTCCTGTCTCAGGCTTCCAAGTACTGGGATTACAGGCATGTTCCACCATGCCTGGCTTATCTGGCCCTTTAAGAAAAAATTTGTCATTGCCTGGTTTGGTATTCAACATCACAGGTGTAGCCAGGCGTAGTTGTACACACCTGTAATCCCAGATACTCAGGAGGCTGAGACAGGATTGTAAATCCTAGGCCAGCCTGGGCAATTAAGTGAGATCCTGTCTCAAAATAAAAAATAAGCCAGGTGTGGTGGTGTGCTTGTAATCCCAGTACTTGGGACACTGAGACAGGAGGATCACAAGTTCAAGGACAGCCTCAGCAAGTAGTGAGACTCTCATCAACCTAGTGAGACCCTGTTTCAAAATAAAAATAAAATAGGAGCCAGGCGTGGTGGCGCATGCTTGTAATCCCAGTACCTGGGAGGCGGAGACCGGAGGATCCGGGTTTACGGCCAGCCTCAGCTCTCTCCCCGTCTCTCTCTCTCTGTCTCTCTCTCTCTCTCTCTCTCTCTCTCTCTCTCTCTCTCTCTACTTAGTGAGGCCCTCTGCAACTTCGTGAGACCCGGTTTCAAAATAAAGTATAAAAAATAGGGCCGGGGGTGTAGCGCGGAAGTAGAACGCCCCTGGGTTCAATCCCCTGTACCGCAAAAATAAATAAATAAATAAATAAAATAAAATAGGGCTTGGGGTAGAATGCACCTGGGTTCAATCCCCAGTACAATAAATAAATAAATAAATTAATTAATTAAAATAAAAGGTCTGGCCTGGTGGAACATTCCTGTAATGCCAGTATTTAGGAGGCTGAGACAGGAGGATCACAAGTTGAAGGCCAATGTGTGGCAACTTAACGAGGCCCTGTTTCAAAATAATAAATATGAGAGGGCTGTAGGTATAGCTCAGTGGTAGAGCTCCCCTGGATTCAATCCCAGCAACACACACACACACATCTGAGACTGGCCCTCCTGTACTCATCTGTTCTGAACAATAGCTGCCCCTGTGTGCGCATGCACACACACACACACACATGCGTCTGAGATTGGCCCTCCTGCATTCATCTGTTCTGAACAATAGCCACACACACACACACACACACACGTCTGAGATTGGCCCTCCTGCACTCATCTGTTCTGAACAATAGCCCCACACCTGGATGCTCTTCTACTACAAAGGAGCCCACATAGGAACTCTCCCTTCTGCCTTTCTCTCTGATACACCTTTGTGCAGTGGGCTCGAAGGCTGTGTTCCCTGACCTCTTGTGTGTGACCTCGAACATATCCTCCAGCCCCTCTAATCTGGATGTGGGGACTGGTTACACCTGGTCCCAAAGGTGTGGGGAGTTGTCCTTGTTAGTGAAGATGACCCATGCCAGGGGCTCATCCCTGGAACAGGAGGCAGGAGGGCAGTTGCCCTGGGCCTGTGCTGTATTCCCCCACCCAGGGCTGGGAGATGATGGCGGAGGTATCTATTGGGGAAGATGGAGGTAGATGACTCCGCTTGTGTAGCAAATAGGTCAGGGCTGCCATGTGTACAAGCAGTGCATAGCCCACTGCCCCTCACCACCAAGGCACCTGAATTGCTGTTTAACTTTTTTTTTTGGGGGGGTATACTGGGGATTGAACCCAGGGGCATTCTACCTCTAAGCTACACCCCCAGCTCTATTTTATTTTTTTATTTGGAAATAGGGTCTCACTAAGTTGCGGAGGGCCTTACGTGTTAAGGCTGGCCACTAATCTGCGATCCTCCTGTGTCAGCCTCCCCAGTACTGGGATTACAAGCATGTGCCACCATGCCCAGCTGCTTTTTAACTTTTTGTAGCTACATAGGACCTCCTGGGAAGGCTTCTCTTTCCTCTCCAATACAAGTTAATCTTCCAGATTCCATAAGCTCTTGGGTTGAGAGGTTGTATGGTGTCTGTTTTTTGGTCCTGGGGATTGAACCTAGGGGACTTCTCCTGCTGAGCTGGATCTCTAGTCCTTTTTATTTTTGGGGACTGGGGATTGAACTCAGAGGTATGCTACCACCAAGCTACACTACCAACACTTTTTATTTTGAGATAGGTGTCCTCATTAAATTGCTGAGGATCTTGCCAAGTTGTTGAGGCTGGCCTGAACTTTTGCTCCCTCTGCCTCACCCTCCTGAGTAGCTGGAACTACAGGTGCATCCCCCTGCACCTGGCTTGTATGGTGCCTCTTTTTTTTTTTTTGCAGTACCGGGGATTGAACCCAGTACCTCCGTGCTACACCCCCGGCCCTGTTTTTTATACTTTATTTTGAGACCGGGTCTCACGAAGTTGCGGAGGGCCTCCCAAAGTAGTGGGATGACAAGTGTGTGCCACCACGCCCAGCTTGTATGGTGCCTCTTAAGGGACTCGGGGCTGTTCATTTTTGTGTCCTTCAGTTTCTAGCACAGTGCTTTGTACCTTGTAGGCCTCAGGAAACATTTGAATTGGAGTAAGGCTTATTCATGAGCATGTGCATGCCCTTTCCAGATTGCCAAGGACTGCGATGTAGTTCTTTGCCTCCCCTGGAACTGTTTTGGGCCCAGATAAACATCTAGAGAGAGTGAGCTCTGCTGACTTTTGTCCTGTGTTTCCAGGGAGGTCAGTGCTGGGAACTTGCAACCATTGTATCAGTTTGTGCGGGATGCACTGAAGCCGGTGGACAATGGGGAGGCTGCGTGGAGGTGCCCGGTGCTGTTGGTGGATGACCTCAGTGTGCTGCTGAGCCTAGGCTTGGGAGCAGTGGCTGTGCTGGACTTCATCCACTACTGCAGAGCCACCGTGTGCTCAGAGCTAAAGGTACTGCTTCCCTGTGGCCTCCAGGAGCGTAGACAGCTCCAGACTCACCTGCTTTCACTGGGCAGTTTGTTTGCTTGGGGTTTGGCTTTTCCTCTGGCAGGTGCAGAAGTCTTTGTCCACCCACCTTGCTCCCCTACTTGCCATTGCTAAAAAAATAAAGCTCTCAGCTGGGCATGGTGGCACACACCTGTAAAATCCCAGTACTTGGGAGGCTGAGCTAGGAGGATCTGAGGTCTGAGGCCAGCCTTGGCAACTTAGCAAGACCCTGTTTCAAAATAAAAAATAAGCTGGGCGTGGTGGCATATGTTTGTAATCCCAGTACTTGGGAGGCTGAAACAGGAGGATCGCTAGTTCACAGCCAGCCTCAGCAACTTGTGAGGCCCTCCGCAATTTAGTGAAACCGTTTCAAAATAAAGAATAAGCCGGGCGTGATGGCGAACTCTTGGAATCCCAGCACTTGGGAGGCTGAGACCGAAGGATCCAGGTTCACGGCCAGCCTTGGCTACTTAGTGAGGCCCTCCGCAACTTAGCGAGACCCTGTTTCAAAATAAAGAATAAAAAGTCAGGCTGGCGGTATAGCCCGTAGGTAGAATGCCCCTGGGTTCAATCCCCAGTATCACCAAAAAAAAAAATTATCATTATTATTATTATTGTTATTATATTGTGGTACTGGGGATTGAACCCAGGGGCATTCTACCTCTGAGATACACCCCCAGCCCTATTTTATTTTTATTTTGTTCCTTTTTATTCTTTTTGGTACTGGGAATTGATCCCAGGGGCATTTTACCTCTGAGCTACACCTCCAGCCTTATTTTTTATTCTTCTTTTTTTTTTTTTGCAGTACCGGGGATTGAACCCAGGGGCGTTCTACCTCCGCGCTACACCCCTGGCCCTATTTTTTTATACTTTATTTTGAAACTGGTCTCACGAAGTTGCGGAGGGCCTCACTAGGTAGAGAGAGAGAGAGAGAGAGAGAAAGAGAGAGAG
>PVJS01056019.1:0-12479 GCA_004027185.1 Glis glis
TCTCTCTCTCTCTCTCTCTCTCTCTCTCTCTCTCTCTACTTAGTGAGGCCCTCCGCAACTTCGTGAGACCTGGTTTCAAAATAAAGTATAAAAAATAGGGCCGGGGGTGTAGCGCAGAGGCAGAACGCCCCTGGGTTCAATCCCCGGTACCGCAAAAAAAAAAAAAAGATTATTGTGTTGTTACTCATAGTAAGTTATATAAAGCATGTAGCACACAGTCCTTGGCATGTAATAGGTTCTTAACAAATATGAGTTTCCCTTTTTGTCATTAATTGGGTAAAAAGTTACAATAGGATTTGAATGATAATGATGATTAGAATAATAGTGAACATCAATGTAGTTTCAATGTACTGTTTCCTTTAATCCTATCTCCTCCACCCAACAGCTTTTTGGAGCAGGTACAATTATTATTATTTCACTAAGACAAGATTCTTCGACCTTGGCACTGTTGACATTTTGGGCTAGGGGTCATTTTGTTGTTGTGGCTGTTAAGGAGGCTGTCCCGTGCATTATAGGACGTTTATCAGTGTCCCTGTCCCCTAGTCACTAGATGCCAGTAGGACCCCTCCTCCCCTGTTTGTCACAATCAGATGTTTCATACTTGTCAAATGTTCCTATGAAGGTGGGTGGGGGTGGGAATTCCGCTCAGCGAGAACCACTGCATTAAGGAGTTGAGGAAATTGAGGACTAGGGAGATTGAGTAGATTTCCTAAGGCCCTAAGGGACACAGCAAGGGCTACAAAACTTTACTGAGTACAAAATGCTAATCTACTCAGTACCTTATACCACCACCCCATCCAACCATCCCCCCTTCTAATAGCATATGTCTAGTGAACATTTACCACATATATGGTGTGTGCATACCTACATGTACTCATGTTTGGTAACTCTCTGTCCATGTTTCATAACACTCTCGTACTAACTTTTCATTAATCCACAGACATCTATTGGACAGGAATCATAGGAAAAGGAACTGACACCTATGCCATCACTGTAGCTATCCCTGAGTCAGTAAATGCATTGGAGTGGAGGGCTGGGCTCTAAGTACAGGTACAGTACAACAGTTCAGGTAGTCTGAGTTCAGACTAGTAGTTCCCTTTATAGATGACCCTCATTTCCTAATGCTGAGCAGTCTGCAACTCCAGTCATCACTGTCCGGGCTGTGTCTTAAGTTTGGGGTAAGTAGACTCTCCTAGTCTCCGAAGGATAAATAAATAATGTGAAAAAGCACCAAAGTGCTTCTCACCCATGTGCTGTTGTGAAATAGAAATGACACCCAGAGCCATGACTAGCCAGATGTGTCTTTGTTTTCTTGCCCATCCTGAAGTCATTATCAAAACCTCCCAACTCCAACCTTCAGCCTCTTCCCTCTGAATCAATTGGTAAGCGAGGAAGGTGTGGGGATGTTCATAGATCTTAATGCTGCCTCATTCTCTCCTGACTGATGACATGACTCTTTCATGCTCAGCAACATTTCTTCATTACTTCACAAACACATGAATATTTATTACTGGGGGGGAACACACTACTGTTCACAATGACTGCAGCTGAAAAAATGATAATAAACATGAGAGATTAACAGTACTCAGGAGAGTAAGCAGTTCAGGGACAGCAAACAGGGTCTGTGGAATGTTAAAACAACTGTCATCCAAACAACAGCTAGAATCCTAGAGACATGCAAAAGGACATCGTGTTAGCAGAAAATAATGAAGGGGCATTTTATATTGTAGTGGTAATTAAGATTTGCACAAATATTCACAATACAGTATTTTGTGCATAGTAGGAGCAGATACCCAACACATACACACACACACACACACACACACACACACACACACACACACAGAGCTAACAGCCTAAAAAAAGTGGATATTCACTTAACTTTCACTTGAGGTCTGACTCAAAACTCAACTGGTTAAACTCAAATGTATACATTTTTCTCACCTTACCTACAAAGACTGGTAGAGCTTCAAGTCAGATCTCTGTGTCTCTTCTTTGTCTTTAAATCTATTGCCCCTCTAGCATCTACATCCTTCTAGACTCTTGGCTTACCTGGTTTGTTTCCACAGTGTCTAGTGAATGCACGGATCAGCGGACAACCAATAAATGATGGCTGAGTGAGTGTGGATTGCTAACGAGGGGAAATGTGTGGTTCCGTTTCACTTAAGTTTCACTTAACCAGGCAGACTTTGGGTCAGGTATAGGTAATAGAGACTTCTCAAAGAACTGCAGCCAACGTTCTCATTGGGCTCAGGTCGTGGTTACCACTGTACCTTCTTGCTCATTCATTTCAACCAGTCAGCCAACAGGCTTTTTTATTCAGTACTTACAACATAGCAGCCTCTGCTACAAAGTTCCAGCAGGACCTCTGGGAACACAAGGCAGGAATGTTAACAGGGATTACTATTTGATGTTGTGCATGCTGTGTTTGATTCATGTTTCTAAGGTGTTTAGGAAACAGAGAGAAAGAGATTCTGTCCCTGCCTGCTAGAGTCAGTAAGGACTTCCCAGGCTGCATGAACTGAGTCTTGAAGGAGGAGTGGAGTTGCTGGATGTGACCATTGCAGGCAAGAATAGCAGGAATGAGTCCTGGAGATGGTGGGGGAACTGGTGAGGTGGAAGCCCACAAGCAGTTGGCATGGCGGGCAGAGATGACAGTGGTGTAAAGGCCATCAGGGGGTAAAGGTGATGTCCATGTCATCTGCACAGCGCAGGTGAGTGAGTATCGCAGGTCCAGGTGGCTAGAACCCAGGCTGATAGAGGGATTATGGAGGAGGACGCAGGAAGGGAACGACACAGTGCTTAAATGTGGAGATCAAAACATCAGGCTAATGGGGGAAGAGGACTGAGTTTCAGAAATCTTGGAGGACACATTACAGATGTCTCGGTATGTGTTACTTTGTACGAGGAGTGGAACGCAGGAATGAGAGGAAGTTAAGGAGGCTGGGTCCCTTACGGGAGGCCTCCTGTGTGGTAAGCATCCAGAGGTGGAAGCCACCGCACTCCATTATGTGCTGTGGAGGGTCCACAGATGCTTTGAGTTACACATATCAGGATATCCACATAATCTTCTTAAGTAGCTTGCTCTTTTTCTCTTGGAATTTTAGTTTGATTTCAAAGTCAACTTTGTCTAGTTGGTTGCTGAGATTTGGCTTAGTGTTCAGTTAGGGTGGAAGCATTATATTTTACTATCCAAATAACCAGTTAAAATACTGCCAAGGGTTTATGACACATACTTTTCAGCTCATAGATGGGAAGCAACTAGGTGGGTGACTGGATGCTTGTGATTTGGGGACAGGCTCAAGTGCCACCAGGTTCCAGATGTGATTTCTGATCTTCTGGAAAAGCCCTGGCATTCCCATTCTTTCAGGCTATGCCTGAAATTAGAGCCACATCCATTTAGATTCAAGTTTATCCTCTGTCTACTGCGATGAGTAACATTTTAAGTTCTATCAATCATGCAGTTTTTTTTATGTATTTGAAAGATTTGGGAATAGGTTTTGATAGGTGGAAGTGTGGTTCAGAACAAGAGGTTACAGAGTGAGGGAGATACAGAATTTATCTGGCTACATTAATTCAGTTTAGTTCAATTTGCAAAATATTTATGGAGCCCATGCCACAAGCAAGAGGTAGTGCCAGGTCTTCAGGCCATCAAAGATGGGTTTCCCAGGCTCCTTGTTCTCAGCAAGGTTGCTAACCTTTAGGAGCACTAAGATTAATATACAAATAACCACTATGATAGTTCACAGTGTGAGGAGACAAGCATGCGAGGGGATGCTGAGGGTAGACAGTGAGTAGGTATGTGTGTGCAGGTCAGGCTGGATGAAGATCTGGGGAGAAAGAGCTCAGGCCACACCATGGTGGACCCTGAGCAAGAAGGCTACTCGTGGCAACAGCTCTGCCAAAGCAGAAATGTGGCTTTTGCCAAGTTATATAGACCTTGGACTTGGCTTGTTCATCTGTAAAACAGAGCGATGGCTCAGAGCTATGTTGTAAAGCTCAAATGAGTTCCTTAATGTTAACTTAAAATATAGAAGAGGTGTTTAAATGCTGCTAATTGTTTAATTATTGGCAGAATAAGAATTGCAACCGAGGCTATTTGAGTTAACCCCTGAGCCACTAAACTCAGCCTTTCTGAAACTTTTTCCCCTTTGCACTAGAATTTTGTGGTTGCTATAGGCAGGTGCATGTGTCTCTTGATTTACAGAGGAGGGTGGAACAAGGAGAAGGAGGAAGAAGATGACATTGATAAGTGTGGGTGGAGAATTCTAACTTTCATGAGTCAAATACAATTCCTGAGACTGAAGATGCCTGGAACTGCTTTGAAAACTGCCTTGTACACTGTGTTTTAAATTGCACAGTGTGAGCCGGGCGTGGTGGTACATGCTTGTAATCCCAGTTCTTGGGAGGCTGAGAACGGAGGATCACAGGTTCATGGCCAGCCTCAGCTACTTAGTGAGGCCCTCTGCAACTTAGTGAGACTCTGTTTCAAAATAAAGAATAAAAAAATAGGGCTGGTGGTATAGCTCGGAGATAGAATGTCCCTGGGTTCAATCCCCAGTATGGCAAAAATAAATAAATAAAATAAAATAAATTTCACAGTGTGGCATATATTAGTAAGTGGCTGGCCTCACATCCCTGACCCTTCTTAGGACTGGATGGTCGTAAAGCGTTTGGAAGAACTTAGCTTTTCTCCAAGAGATGGATCTGTTCAGGCATTGCTTCAGTGGAATTGTATGTCATGGGATTTAAGTGATCATAAGATGAGAGACCTATAAGCATTCTATTCAGGGTATCCATAATGGGACACGTGCCCAATATGCTACTGTTGAGGTATTTGGAAAGCTGATGGAAATAGGCCAATAACGTCATCTGAGGAGTTTGAATAATTTTCCATTTGTTCAGCTCTCAAATTAATTATTCATATTTTTGTCTTGATTAAAAATTGACAAATGTTAGAGGGAATGCTCTGTGACTTTCCCTTATTCTGGAAATCAAATGAAAGAAACATATTTATTGACTATGTCAATGGTTTTACATGTAGGTATTGACTGCTGTTTGAATCTTAATTTCAAACAGCAAGAATTCAGAGAGCAAGGATTCTTTCTGAGCAGGTAGTATATTTTGTTTGAGGCCACTAGGAGGTGTGTGGTGCAAAAAGAAGCCACTGCTTCTTGTTTGACTTTTTAAATGTCTGCTGCGGGAACATGTGGGGACTAGATAAAACCCACAGTTGCTGATTGAGGAGAAAAAAGACAAACCTCACTTCTCTTACAAA
This sequence comes from Glis glis, assembly GCA_004027185.1. Lineage (NCBI taxonomy): Eukaryota > Metazoa > Chordata > Mammalia > Rodentia > Gliridae > Glis > Glis glis. Next base: position 5,279 of record PVJS01056019.1, read on the forward strand.
CAGCTTCCTATAGCAAACCCAGTCTGAAAACTATAGGCAAGAGTGCGGGTTGGAGGGGGGCTATCTAACTCTCCTCCTCTTTGTCTTGTTGGTAGTGGCTCTGCTGAAACTCTGGCTCCCTTTATCATTGTTTCCTTTTATAGCATCTTCCAGGGGAGTCCCAGGCCTTGAGGCAGGCTTCCACCCATCGGAGATTGGGACTGTGAAAACAGGAAGCGTTTGTTCAGCTTCGTCATTTTATGACACCGATGCCCACTCCCTGTCCCACGCACCCTCTTTTGGTGCCTCCTGAAATGTTCTGCCAACATTAAGCAATATCTTTTAATGTGGCTTTGGCTGAACTTGTCCTTAGGAAGTAAATGTGGCAGGGCACCCCTACCTCAGCCACCGCGGCCACTTCAGAGAGCTGAGCTCATCCGCCACATCAGTGTTCAGGGGCCTGTGGGTGACGGCCTCTGGTGCACAGCACTGCATGGCCTGAGGCCTCAGAGGCTGCCTCCACACGGCAGTCTGGCGCCTCCTAAGACCAACTTTGTCCTTTTCAGAGGTACCTGCTACCAGCCTTTTGAAAAACAGGTGTCCTGATAAACTGATTGTATGATGGACATATGCATAGTATTTTCCACATTATCATCTGGGAAATGATAGGACATTTTTAGGAAATAGAGAAATCATGATTAGAATATTCAAAGTGTAAGCCATTAGGGCACTGATAGGAGGTAAATTTCCAGATATCCTTTCTACCAAACTTTATCTCATCAGCTAGTGTATCTTCACTATTGAGACTCTCCTAGGAGGTTTCTAAAATTGTAACATGATCTGCCATCCTGATTTGTTAAAACTTCACCAAAACACTGGTAGGGGGGGCACAGACCTGTAATCCCAGTGACTTGGAAGGCTGAGACAGGAGGATTGCAAGTTCAAGGCCAGCCTGGGCAACTTAGAGAGAGATTGTGTCTTAAAATAAAAGTAAAAAGCCCAGGGTTGTAGCTCAGTGGTAGAGCACCCCAGGGTTCAATCTCCACTATAACAAAAGAAAACTAAAGGACTCTGCAAGAGGTCTGTGGAACTTCCTCCTCCTTTAAGCTGAGGACGCTGAGTTGTAGTTCATGCGTGGCCTGGATCCAGACAGTGAACTAAGAGGAGATATGTTCTAAAAACAGAACCCCGAGTGTAGAGTCCCTGGGTTGTTCCTGGGCCATGGTTATAACCCTTCGCTGACACACATGCCAAGGGGAAGCTGTAGAATGGGTAAGAAACTCGGAGCCCTGTGCGATGTACCTGGGCCACCTCATCACAGGATGCTGCTCTCCCTCCGTCATTAGGCTTTCTGTAAACATAGCCACAGACTGGCTTCCCAAAACAGCCCTCAAGGACACCAAGAACCTGAGCATTCTGCCTGGGTCTGGGCAGTTTGAAGGCAGCCAGCCATTCTTCATATCATCTAGCTGGTGGTGAAGAGATAATTATCAATGTCAGACTTCTTTTGCATCTTATTATTTGTACTGGATGGGCAGGCAGGCTGCTAGAACAAATTTAGAAAAAAAAATTAAAATCCAGTTTCTAAGCTGGGCGTGGTGGCGCACGCTTGTAATCCCAGTACTTGGGAGGCTGAGACCGGAGGATCTGGGTTCGCGGCCAGCCTCAGTTACTTAGTGAGGCCCTCTGCAACTTAGCAAGACTCTGTTTCAAAATAAAGAATAAAAAATAGGCCTAGGGGTGTAACTCAGAGGTAGAATGCCCCTGGGTTCAATCCCCAGTACCGCAAAAAAAAAAAAAAAAATCCATCCAGTTGCTAACCTTTCACTCTTTTGAGATATTGCTCCTACTGTGAAAGAAACTTGGCACTGTTCCAGATGAGAAAAATAATAGAGTGGAAAATATGCATTTCATGTGAATTTTTCAGTAAAAACATCAAAGTCAAGAAAACCAAGTTAAATCATTATTCATTACCTCTAAGAGCCACAAATTTCCTTCTCAGCTTCTTGGACTATGGGCATCTGTCTGCCTAGTCCTCCCCAGTGTGCTTGGCAATGACGTTTTGAACATATGGTATTGGTATGTTAGATTTATGTGTATTTTAAAGGCATTGAGTCCACCTCACTCGAAACCTCTCTGCTTTAGGGGTCAACCTACTGTAAAGCTACTTTTAGTTTCATAGTGATCCATCAACGTGGGTCTGCTCCATGTATTTGGGGTTGAGAGAATGGTGTAACAAGATGTTCTTGTTAATGCCTTGCAGGCAACGGTGTGGGATTTCCAGATCAATAAAACATCACTGAAATGCATTTCCTGGGCTAGTTTCTTATCCCATGGGGCCCTCACCCAGAAACCAGAGCTAAACATGGAATTCCTTATAGTCAAGAACTGCATGACTCTGAAATCAGCCCACATGGTATGCAATAATATTATTTCTGTTTTTCTGTGGAACAGAGCCATTTTACTATTGCTGTCCCCTTATTCTAAGGAAGAGCATCCAGTGATAACCACATAGAAAATTATTACAGGAGAAATCTGTATTCCTTGTGCATGTGTCCCTGTGGGGAGTATACATGTATATGTATACATGTGTCAGCCTGTCTTCCCTATGGGTATGGTCTTTGGTTGGTTCTTCTTCATTTTTTTTTTTTCGTGCTGGGGATTGAACCCAGGGGCATTCTACCTCTGAGTTACACCCCCAGCCCTATTTTATTTTTCATTTTTAAAGAATATCTCACTAAGTTGTGGAGGGTCTTATTAAATTGTGAAAGGCCTCACTAATTTGCGGAGGCTGGCTGCAAACCTGTGATCCTCCTGTCTCAGCCTCCCAAGTACTGGGATTCCAAGCATGTGCCAACATGCCCGGCTTGACCATGGTTCTTTTCAACAGTTTTTCCCTGGAGAGCTCAGCACAGATGAATCTCTGCATTGACCCATAGCATACCTTCAGAATTTGTTTTTTGAGTTGTATCCTCTTGCTATCTTCTTTGTATACATACTCAAGTTTCTTTGGGGACTGGTTTTCAGGTATAGGAGCTACCTTGTAGAATAGGTTTCCTAAAAAGTGATAAACTCCTTTCACAATGTGAGAAAAGAGATTCAGTAAAGTTTAATCACTTTCCCAAGGTCACACTGGCTGTCGGTTTCTCCTTCTTAGTACCAGAGTAACAGGAAACACTCAGGTTTCCATACTTATAATCCTAGGCGGTCAAACAGAAATAAAGACTATTTGCCTTTTCCATGTATTGTTCCAAATTTGCAGGCTAAGAATCAGAAGTATTGATTATTTTTTAGCACATACCAGATCATAACAATATGTGGTCCTTGTGTTCTATGGACCTCCAGTCTTTATGGGAGGCAGAGCTCTAAAACAACCACAGGGACACATAAAACAAATGTGTGCTCATGCATAGAGTGCAGCCAGGCTTAAGGAGCACCTGGCTTGCCCAGAGGAGACTTCTACAGTGACTACCTCTTTCTGGAGCATTGATGAAAATCAAGAAGAAAAAAGTAAAACCTGTCAGGAGTCAACAAGAGTGTCCAGAAGCTCATGCTAGAATATATGGAGCTTCAGAGAGCTTCGTTAGGAAACTCTTAGTGTAGACATGACACTCATAATGTGAGCTAGAGGGTCCCCCAACATATTGGAAACATCCACTCTGGGATTTTAATTTGCAAAAAATAAAAAGGTTTGGAGATTAGATGCTACTACTTGCTGGCTGAGTGATTCTGTACAAGTCACTGGCTTCACGCTTCTCTGATTCCTTCTCTACATCTCTTAAGTGGAGATACTAAAATCTACTCTATGAGAATATTGTGAAGATTAACAGAGGTAATGTATGAGAGAGTGAGATGACAACACTGGATACTGGCAAGAGGAGACTCTTATAAATATCCCATTACCTAATTATAGTGGACTAGAAGCATCAGATTAGGAGGGAGCTGGGGGTGATCTTCTGGGCAGGCAGAGGTGTTAAAATGAGCAAAGAATTCTGCCTAGCAGTGACTATAAGCGTAGAGGTCACTCAATAGAACATGGATCATTAGCTTCCAGGATCAATGGCCAGACCTGACTCATTGTGATACTATCATAAGACAGTTCAGCACAGGGAAATGTGTCCTGAGTTATCAATAATGAGTTTGTCCCAGGAAATTCCAGAATAGCCGAGAGCCTAGCATCACAGAAGTTTTCATCTTTTGTGTGTGTGTGTGTGTTGAGTTGTGATAATTACAGTGACTACAATAACTAACCCACCTAACACTATGTTCCAGATACTATTCTAAGGACTTTACATTGTATTAAACTATTTTTTTTTATGGTGGTATCAAGAATTGAGCCCAGGGGCATTCTACCTCCGAGCTACAGCCCCAGCCCTATTTTTTATTCTTTTTTATTTGAAACAGGGTCTCACTAAGTTGCAAAGGCCTCACTAAGTAGCTAAGGCTGGCCTCAAACTTGCAATCCTCCTGTCTCAGTCTCCCAGGTACTGCAATTACAGGCATGTGCCACCACGCCCAGTTAAACTAATTTAATCTCACAAGAACTCACTGATGATGGCATTGCTATCATCCCCATCCTAAGGATAAAGCTGAAACTTCCTTAAAAGCACCCAGGAATCAAGTGGTAAAGCCATGATGTGAAAACAAGTGGTCTGGCCCCGGAGTCCACATCTTCAATGACTATGTACATGATGTTATATAACGAACTCTGAACTTTCATTTGTCAGATACACCGAAAACATTTATTATATTTTGACATTCACAAATTTTCCATTTTTGTGGTTTCATTTATGAATCCTTTTATTTTTAAAAAGTAATCTGCCTTGTACACACTGAGTTTGGCTCTTCTGGTTTTCTTTATTTCTTTAATGTTTTCATTTAAATTTTATTTTGACTTTTTATTTTTGAGATAATTAGAGGTTTATAGTAAGTTGCAAACCAATCATAGAGAAGTCCTGTGTACCCCTTACTGTTTCCCTCAAGGGTTACATCTTATATAGGTATAGTTGGTACAATATGTATGTACTGTATCATGCCACTTTATCGTATGAAGATTTATATAATGACTATGATAATGACGATACAGAAGTATTCCATCTCTGCAAAGATCTTCTTTATGCTTTCATTTTTATTCAAAAGTACTGGTTCATCTGGAATTTATTTTGATGTTATTGAGAAGTGGGGTGTCTATTTTCTAATTTCTAGTTTTCTCAGTACCATTTGTTTTACAAACATTTTGGCACTAATTAGAAATTCCTCTCTATTGTCCTAGCCCTAAATATTTTCCCCAGTACTGGCAACTGAACCCAGGGCCTGGAGCATGCTAGACAAGTGCTCCACCACTGAGCTACACCCCCAGCCTCCTGGCACTATATTGTTACAAACTCCAGATCTTTCAGACCTGAGAGTCATTGCTCCTTCCAGCCACCTCATTGCATCCTGAAATTTGGGTCAAGGCAGAAGTGGGGTTTGACTTTTATGTCATCAGAAACAATGGAGCTTAAATCAAGGTCTTGGGCCACTTAGCTGTGCTGCAGATGAGAAACGACTGCCTTTCTCCTTGACATTTATCCTTGGGTCTCACTGGGACAATGAGAAAGACTGCTTCATGGTGGCTCTCTTCCAGGGCAGCACATCGTAGACACTCAAAGGGGACTAGTGCAGCACAAAGGGTGTAAGTTCAGAGCCACAGAAGTCCAGGTTCCACCACTTTTCTTAATTTCCTTTTCTTCAGTTTTAGTTTCCTCACCTGTAAAATGAGAAAAATTATATCAACTTCCTAGGGTTGTAATTTTTATGAGGATTGACTGAGGTAATATCTTTAAATGTATAGCCTAGGGAGTGCTCAACTTTGTCTAATATGTTTATAATCACTATCATTTCCAATAGTATGTTTTATTTATTCTATCACAAATATACTTTTATTTATTTTAGTATGGACCTTCAATCATAATGGTATTTATTATTCCTTCTGGAAGTCAGTGTGCTTGAGTCTTAGAGTTGAAGAAACGTGGTCATTGTAACGTTTGAGCACAACGTTGATGATCAGTAGGTGGAGACATGCTCTTTCTTGCCTGGCTGGTGTATCTCATGTCACGATTCCTCCAGTAGCTTTCTAGAGGCTGCTCTGGCAGGAGGGCAAGGCAAATAGCTTTTTTTTTTTTTTTTTGCGGTACCGGGGATTGAACCCAGGGACGTTCTACCTCCGAGCTATACCCCTGGCCCTATTTTTTATGCTTTATTTTGAAACCGGGTCTCATGAAGTTGCGGAGGGCCTCACTAAGTAGCTGAGGCTGGCTGCGAACCCGGATCCTCCGGTCTCTGCCTCCCAAGTACTGGGATTGCAAGCGTGCGCCACCACGCCCGGCCTGGCAAATAGCTTTGATCCCAACACCATTTCCAGGGAGCACCTCGTGGAGACCTCGTGGAGTCTTACTCTGGAGGAGACCACAGCACTACCAGAGGTTTTCAAGCTAGCTTTGTGTGCCGGCTTTGTATTTAGGAATTGAGGTTGTATAGCCCAGCTACCTCTCCTCTCATGGGCACAGCACAGTGGACTCTCACTGATCTCTGGATGAGCAGTCCTACCCTTAAAGGAGTTCTCCCCAAGGCTTCAGTCATGATGCTACCCTGACAACCGGAGAGCTACCCTCCCGCATCATCTACCCTCACTCACCGTTGGACCAAGAGCACCTTTGAGCTGGCATCCCTGGCTATCCTGCTCCTTCCCAAGGTAGAACTGTATGAAATAAACTCTAACAGTGACTTGGATTACGTGAATTTACGCCTATCACTAAAAGAAGAACTTGCCTTTAAATGAGGGGGTATCAATTTGAAATCCCAGAGTGAGCTAAAAAAATGCCACAAAACTATTTAAAAGTAAATAAATAAATAAGGAGAATAAGTTTGGGAAAAGGAAGACATTTCTTCACTTTCTTTGCTTCCCTTTCGCTTTAAAGGTGTTGGAAGGTGTTTTTTTTTTTTTTTTTTTTTGCGGTACTGGGGATTGAACGCAGGAGCGTTCTACCTCCGCACTACGCCCCCGGCCCTATTTTTTATACTTTACTTTGAAACTGGGTCTCACGAAGTTGCGGAGGGCCTCACTATGTAGAGAGAGAGAGAGAAAGAGAGAGACAGGGAGAGAGAGAGAGAGAGCTGAGGCTGGCCGCGAACCCGGATCCTCCAGTCTCCGCCTCCCAGAGTACTGGGATTACAAGCGTGC
>PVJS01056020.1:0-12480 GCA_004027185.1 Glis glis
GGGGGTGCATGAGAGCATCAACCTACCCCACCCGTGGAGACGGCTTTGTCGTCTGCTCACCCCAGACAAACAAACATATCTGAGCACAGTATTACAGCATCGCACACTTACCAAAGCATGAATTACTTTTGTGTTAATTCTGGGACCTAGAAAGTTGGCTGATTAGCAGCCCTTGGGGCCAACTGCTCGACCTGCTCTCATATGCATGTCCAGTTATGACAGATAACATGTATTTGGTATCTGAATACAATATTCCGTATTCTTATTTTGGTAATTGAACATATATATCATTTTAAATTTAACAAAGCCCATACAAAATAGTGCCTATTTATTTTCTGGGTTTTATGTTTTTGAGATTGTAGTAACTTTCAATTAAAAAATACAGAGTCTCCTAATGTGTGTTCCATCCTTTGCTCCTTATAGTTGTTCATTTTGGACCTGGTGAAAACCATCCCGAAGACGCAGTCATGATGAACACACCCGTGGTCCAGTCTGCTTTGGAAATGGGCTTTAGTAGAAGCCTGGTGAAACAGACAGTTCAGAGTAAAATCCTGTCCACTGGAGAGAATTATAAAACTGTCAGCGATCTTGTATTAGATTTGCTTAACGCAGAAGATGAAATAAGGGAAGAGGCGAAAGAAAGAGCAATGGAGGAAAAAGAATCAGGTACAAATTTTATTAATATAGTCACTCTTTCCACAGGAGGTGATATCACTCTATGTAAGTTACTGAAAATATACTCGTCAATCCAGTCAGATTTTTCTTATGTTTAATATTCTGAATTCAAATTCTGAAACATTCTTCACATTAAAATATATTGGAAAAGCTGGGCGTGGTGGCGCACGCTTGTAATCCCAGTACATGGGAGGCTGAGACTGGAGAATCTGGGTTCACGGCCAGCCTCAGCTACTTGGTGAGGCCCTCCACAACTTAGTGAGACCCGGTTTCAAAATAAAGAATAAAAGGCCCGGCATGGTGGCACACGTTTGTAATCCCAGTACTTGGGAGACTGAGACAGGAGGATCACAGGTTCGCAGCCAGCCTCAGCTACTTAGTGAGGCCCTCCGCAACTTAGTGAGACCCTGTTTCAAAATAAAGAATAAAAAATATGGCTGGGGGTGGAGCTCAGAGGTAGAACGCCCCTGGGTTCAGTCCCCAGTACTGCCAAAAAATAAAAGTAAAGAATAAAAAATAGGGCTGGGGTATAGCTCGGAGGTAGAATGCCCCTGGGTTCAATCCCCAGTACCACAAAAAAACCAAATAAATAAAAAATAAAATATATTGGAAAGCTGGGCATGGTGGCAAAGGCCTTTAATCCCAGTACTTGGGAGGCAGAGACGTGAAGATCACAGGTTTGAGGCCAGCCTCAGCAATTTAGCCAGGTCCCTCAACAATTTAGTGAGACCCCTGTTTCAAAAAAATAAAATAAAATGGGGGTGTAGCTTGGAGTTAGAATGCCCCTGGGTTCAACATTGAGTACCAAAAAAAGTATATATATAATATAATTATATATTATAATAGTTATATATTATGTATATAACATTATATACATATATGTATACATATATTGGAATTACTCTTTAGATGGAAAATATATATATTGACAGAAAATATTCTTTTCTTAATTCTTATTTCACTCTGGGTAGTTGACTTTGTATTCAATTACTCATGGCCCCTTTTTAAATAGAAATATAGAAGTTTATTTTAAGTTAGGGAACATTTTTGATCCTGGGTTAGTTGCTCACTCCCCTTTGCTATAAATTGGGGTGACATCAGGGACAAATATTAATTTTAATATTCTAGCATAGCAGTATGTCTTGGCTTGTGACTATAAATTAATCACAAATTATGATTAAGTCTCCTCCCTGCCCACGCGAGGACCGAGTTCCCTTTTGGTGCCTGTCATTTAGGTGAATGCTAGGGCACCATTTCACATTCTCTCAGGAGAAGGTGCCGGAGCTTGCTACTCTGTTCTCTATTCTGCACAAAAACTGTCTTCTTCTGGGCGTGTCCACTCTCACCTGGTTGCTCTGCCTGCTTATATCACACTGTCCTAGACAGGTAAATGCTGATCTCTCTTTCCCAAGCATGGACCAGACTCATAAGTCCTTTCAACGAAGCTGAACACAGGCTGCCACTCTTAGCAAGCTCTGACTGGAGACAGGGATGACAGAAGGGAATTATCCCACAGATGGCGATTTACAACGACAAGTAGATGTGGCCTTTCATGATGCCCCTCAGCCCATCCTCATAAATCTTTCTGCCTAGCTTCTGATTCATCTCTGTGTGGCTCTAGCCAGTTTACACAAACAACTAGGAAAGTACAAGACATGTTTTCCTTTATCAAAGTTCAGGCCTAAATTGTCATAATCCAGAAAGAGCAAAGCATCTGTCTTCATCCTGTCCAAAGCCATCAGGGTTCTATTTCATCCAGGGTGGTTGACATTCAGAGTGTTCATCCCATTCAAGGAGAAACCTATCCCACCCATGAAGATGGATTCGTCTTTTGCCAATCCAGACAAACATATAGTAATACAGCATCATGCATCCACCAAAACATGAATTAGCCTTATGCACCACCAGTACAGCAGCAACACAACCCAAGTTCATCTTTGCCCAGACTAGACAAGTTCTCCAAATCAACAATATAGCCATGATTTACATTGTCAAAAAGAGCTCTTAGCATCTCAGCTTCACCCTCTGCCTCTACTACTTAGTTTGCTATCTGCACATAGCCTGGGCTCAAGAAAAATGTTTTGAATGAGTGGTGGAAAACACTTACATTAGTCAGGCATGGTGGCGCACACCTGTAATCCCAGCACTTGGGAGGCTGAGACAGGAGGATCACTAGTTCTAGAGACAGCTGCAACAACGTAGTGAGACCCTCAGCAACTTATCAAGACCCTGTTTCAAAATAAAAATTAAAAAGAAATGGGGGGTGTAGCTCAGAGGTAGAACACCCATGGGCTCAATCCCTAGCACCAAAAAAGAAAAAAAGAAAAACACTTATTAGGTTAATGATTATTTTATAGTATCCCAAGAATAGTGGATGATTAATTTATTGGCCAGTGTATAAATAAAGAAGCAATTCAGGATTTTTTGAGAATAAAAGAATAATGTGTGTCAAAAGTATTTTCAAGTCTTCACAATTTATAACCCACAACATAGGAAGTGATTTTGCAATGAGACGTTTTCCAGCTACTGGCAATCAATCAAATTTTAGAAATCTTAAGAATTTCAGAGAGGCTGGGGTATATAGTTCAATGGTAGAAAGCTTGCCTAGCATGCACAAGGCCCTGGGTTTAATTCACAGTCCCCCCTAAAACATCAGACAGCTTATTATATTAGGTTAAGCAAAATGTAATTAGAAAAATAAAAAGCTAATATACTTCAACCCCAAGTATAAATTATATTTTTATTTTCTAATGTGTTATATATTTTGTTTTCTAATGTGTTCTATATATAATATCTTCTCTAATATAGATAATTTAATAGAATATATTGTTCTGAATTGTCTATGCCTCTATTACTTTTCTATTTCTACTCTTTAAATTACTAAGGCTTGGTTTTCTGGTTTCTTCAGTCATTTGTAGAGCCTTGACTCTGCCAGGCACTGTTCTGGGTCCTGATCCTTTTTTCATGCATTCTCAGAGCTTCAAAATGTATATTTCTAGCCTTGGCTTTTTGACTAAGCACCATTTTTCATTCTTTTTGAGTTGGTTCTATTTATGGGCCCTAATACTTGACAAAGTCAGTGTCTCTAAAGTCTAGCAATCCTCTTTCCTAAAATAATTCTTCAGACAGCCCAACTTCCACTATTAGTTATTTTACAGAAGTAACTTTACAGTAGAAAGTGAAAAATAAAACGAAAATATAAATAGCCTTCTGTATCATGGTAAACTCTATGATAATACATTTAGGTTCACAAGTCAGTCTAAAGAGATAATAAAATTGTAGGGTTTTGTTTTTGTTTTTAGTTTTTGTGTTACTGAGGATTGAATCCTGGGGTGTTCTACCCCAGCCCTTTTTATTTTGAGATAGGGTCTCGCTAGTAGTTGCCAGGCTGGGCTCAAGGTTGGCAATGCTCCTGCTTCAGCCTCCCAAGTAGCTGGGATTACAGGTGTGAGCCACCACTCCAGCAAACTGCAGCTTCAAAATACAAAATCTTTCTTACCAATAATACAAATCTAGATCTTGGAGGACAATAAGATGACCATATAGAATCAATAGAAAGTGGCTATTGAGAAACAAGAGTTTAAAATGCTGTTCTAGTGCCTTTCCCCTCTCACTGTAAAATATTTAGGTAGTAGCACTATGTCTGATTTGGGGAAATAATTGAAATTTCAACTTAAAATGGAATTTTAAGAAAATTTAAGAAAAACTATTTTAATTCTCCTGATTTTACCTTTCCACAACTTGACTAGATTGAATTAAAATTTCAATTTTATTAGATCCTAAATGTTATTTGGTTAACAGCTTAGCGGCATCACAGAACAGGTAAAAGAGCACAGATCATAACACCAGCCTACGTCAGTTTGACTTGTTAGTTATGTGTCCTCTGGCAACTCATTGCCTCACTGTGGCTGTTTTCTCATCTGTTAAATGAAAGAATTAAGCCAGGAGCCATGGTACACACCTGTAATCCCAGTACATGGGAGACTGAGACAGGAGGATTGCAGGTTTGAGGCCAGCCTCAGCAATTTAGCAAGACTCTCAGTAATTTAGTGAGAATCTGTTTCAAAATAAAAAGGGCTGGGGGTGTAACTTGGAGGTAGAATGTCCTTGGGTTCAGTCCTCAGTACCAAGGAAAGAAAGAATTAGTATCGACTTCAAGTGGCTACTATGAAGATGAAATGAGTTAATAAGTGTAAAGTGCTTAACACAGTGCTTAGTGTCAGTCCTTATTACAATTAGCATTAACGTTAGGCACCAGGAATGAGGTACCCCCAAACCTAGTGACCAACATCAGTGCTTTACTGGTTGTGAATTAAAGATGGTTGTCATTAATTTACATCTGAAAGTGAGAAAGGACATTTGTGAACAGAATTTGATCCTGCTTGTGTTTGTTTTCTCTTTTAATAAAGATGATCTATTATTAATCCGGAAGAATAGAATGGCACTTTTCCGATGTTTGACTTGTGTAATTCCAATCCTGAATAGTTTACTAGTTGCCAGAGTGATTAATGAACAAGAACATGAAGTTATTAAGCTGAAAACACAGACTTCTTTACAAGCAAGAGAACTGATTGATGTTGTTTTAGTAAAAGGAAATATTGCAGCCACCGTATTCAAAAACTCTCTACAAGAAGCTGACCCTGTGTTATACAAGCAGTTATTTGGTGAGTGTAAGAAAATTATGGGGAACTTTCTAGATTAATTGAAAATATACTCTTGTAAATAATTGGTGATGATTGACAATAATTTAATTTGTAAATGTTAATTTCACAAAAAAACTAAGTATTTGTATTACCTTAACATTATGAATATTTGGCCAAAGTATAACTATCTGAAAATATATTTTGTGGATAAATATTAGCCTTATTTGTTATAGTAATGCTTTTTCTTTTTTTCCTTTAGTGAAACGGGACATAAAGTGTATTCCCACCGAAGATGTTTCAGGTAATGGTATTATCACTTTAAGCCAGAAGAAAACATTGTTATTATTTTCTTGGTTTTTCAATGGAGGAGAAGCAAATTGCCTTTTATTAATTTTTTTTCTTTTTAGATCTACCAATGGAAGAACAATTGCGGAGACTACAAGAGGAGAGAACGTGTAAAGTGTGTATGGACAAAGAGGTGTCCATTGTATTTATTCCCTGTGGCCATCTAGTGGTATGCAAAGACTGCGCCCCTTCTCTAAGAAAATGTCCTATTTGTAGGGGGACAATCAAGGGGACAGTTCGTACATTTCTTTCATAAAAAAGTCCAAAACTTCATCTAAACTCTAGAATTAACAGATTAACTGTATTATAATTTTAACTTGTACATTGATTTGGTTCCCTTAAAATTTTATTTATTTACAACTTGCAAAATTTTGTCTTATATAAATTTTTATGTGAATATATATCTAAAATATACAAACATATATATTTTAGATAACAAGAGAATGATAGACTTTTGTTCATGAGAGCAAAAAAATAGGGATAGCACTACAAACATAATAATAAAAATTTCAGCATTATTGACATTGTAAATGAAGTAATATTTAAGATTATTTTTCAGAATTTTAACTATTTTGGAGTTGTGAAGAACCAGGAACATGGATTCTATGCTTGTTTTGATTGGTGTTCTGTACATGGAAAGTCTCAGTATTTATTAAGTGGCTTTTAGGGGCATGGTATTTTTGAAATGAATTCTGTGAAGAACAATTTAATAAAGCAACAAAAATTACACTTGCTCTTAGTGTCTTTATTTCTATGCCATTGGATAGTTTCATCACTCCTAGACTCATTCCATACCTCCTGAAGACCTCTTGAATTTTGAACTGACGTTTAGACCCCTTCCTGAAAGATGCTTCTTCATTTACACTTGGAGAACACAGGGGTCAGCTACACCTGGCTTTAATCTATAGGATTTGATAGATGCCTCAGGCAAAGATCAAACAACCTCCTCAAGTAAGTTTGTCATTTGTCTATTGATTCACTCAGGAAGTCTTGTGCCAGCCTTCCCCATTGGGAGAAGCCCCAAGTTCTGTTCACACCACTTTGGTATTAATTCTGGGGACTTAGAAAGGTGGCTGATTAGCAGCCCTTGGCACCAATATAGCATGTTCTGGTAAATAAATCTGTTCTGTGTTGTCAGCGCAGCAGACTTCCTCCTCTGCATTACTTTTCTGGTACTCAACATGCCCAGTGCACAAATCTATATCCTGTATTTTCTATAGAGAAAATAGGGCTTTATGGCCAGAACTAAAACTGAATATTCTGGGAAAGACAGGCAAAAGTCAATGATCTAAACCAGTCCTAGAGTTCTTCCAGAGTTCTCAAGAGAAAGATTAGGGACTACTCAAGGGGAAGCAGGGGCTTCCCTGAGGCTGGGTGAGTATTTCCTTGACATGAAACTAATTTTGCCTCTGCTAAAAGGCTCAGATGGCTCGCTGCCTTCTGGCCAGTGTACTCCTGTAGCACCAGGCTGAGTTCATTGTAGTTTTCCTTAGGGGACTTGGCTTGGCTATAAGGTAAATATTTAGATATTAGATACCTTTTCTGCAACATTATTTTTATATGGTTCTTATTAAATCCTGCAGTTAATATTTGATGTGTGTGTGTGTGTGTGTGTGTGTATGTGTGTGTGTGTTACTGGGGATTGAACCCAGAGAAATTCTACCTCTGAGCTACACCCCCAGCCCAATTTTATTTCTTATTTGAAAACAGGGTCTCACTAGGTTGATGAGAGTCTCACTACTTGCTGAGGCTGTCCTCCAACCTACCATCCTCCTGTCTCAGCCTCCCAAGTACTGGGATTAAGGCATGCTCCACCATGCCCAGCTTGCAGTTAATATTTGATGTCAAGTAACATAACAGAATATTATTAACAACTTTAGTTGTTAAGTTCTCTTGCGGTCACATGCACTGTTATTTAGCCATCTTCACCTCCTTTTCATGAAGCTGTTATCTCCCTTTGGTTTCTTGCACATTATAGTAGACAGTATAGATGTGTACTAAGTAAATTCTGGACAAAACTGTCAGATGTGATCTTTAAGGGATTAACTATATTAGAAGCAACACTAATACCCTTAAAGAGTACCAGAGGATTAGCAAGATTCTTTAGTCTTTTTAAAACTGTGCCTACCCCCACAGCTCTAGTCAAAAAGATTTGGGCAAAGCCTAATTTCCAGTTTGTGCTTTACAAAAAATTGGTCTTTTTTTTTTTCAAAGTGCACAACACAACATACCTGCCCCTCACCAGACTGTCTTGGCCCTGCAAAGTCTTCTGCCACTCTCTCCATTGCTCACTATCTTCCAGCCACCTTGATTTTCTTTGGTTTCTAAATATGACAAACTTTTTTTGCTTCAGGGTCTTTGTATAGGGGTGTAAAAGGAGTGACCCCTTTCCTGCTATCATAAAAGGTTATGTCAACATCTCCTGAAACTAGGGTAATAGAAAAGCCAAACAATTTATTTGATCATAGTTTGGGGGCCAATTAAAGAAAAGGCATGGCCACAAGGTGGCAGTAGCAATGCAACGAGCTTTTGGGGTGTGGTTCTCTACAGACTTCCTGCAAAGGCAAAGGGGAAGTCCTCAGGGGAGCTCTTCCAGACCCTCAGCTCTGGAGCCACAGCCCAAAAAGGGAAGAAGGGATGGGAACTCCCTGGGGAGAGGGAACCAGACAGGGGCTTCCTTGTCTAGGTGATGCCGCACAACAACAAGATGGGCAGTCTCTGGGCCAGAGAACTTGGAAGGACAGCAGAGGCGTGGAGTCTTTATGACTCCAAGATTTGCCTTATCTTTGGCTAGCAGATGCTAGGTACAATGTCGAGGGGGTGTACAGAGCAGGCAGGCTCTACATGGCTAACATATTGTTATCTCGGGAAATCAATTGGATGTGTAAAAACCTGAGTTTGGGGCAGGTGAGCTTTTGAAAATGCTCCCAAGCCTGCCATCAAGAAGTGGAAAAATATGGGACCAATTTACAGGGGTCATTTTTTTTTCAGTACTGGGGATTGAACCCAGTGGCATTCTACTTCTAAGCTACACCCCCAGTCCTATTTTTTTTATTCTTTACTTTGAAACGGGGTCTCACTAAATTTCAGAGGGCCTCACTAAGTAGCTGAGGCTGGCCACGAACCTGCAAGAACTTCCTGTCTCAGCCTCCCAAGTACTGGGATTACAAGCGTGCATCACCACGCCTGGCTCAGGGGTCATTTTTGAACACTTTTATAATCCTAACTTTTGTGTGTGTGTGTGTGTGGTACTGGGATTGTCCTAACATTTTTGTGTGTGTGTGTGGTACTGGGATTGAACAGAGGGACATTCTACCCCTGGGATATACCTCAGCCCTATTTTATTTTTTATTTTGAAACAGGGTCTCTCTAAATTGATGAGGGCATCACCAAGTTGTTGAGGCTGGCCTTGAACCTTTAATCCTCCTGTCTCAGCCTCCCAAGTACTCGGATTACAGGCGTGCACGGCCAGGCCCAGTTAATCCTAACCTTTAACTCGTTGGTTTTTAAAACTAGAGTTGCTGAGATTCTAATTTACATTAAGCAGTTAATTTTACTAATTAAGCCTTTAAAGAATATTTGTGTAATTTTTTGAAATCTGACTTTTGATATAGATACCAAATTTTTAAGGTTATTATATATGTTCAGTTTCTCAATATATCTATAAAAATCTTTCTGATAATTACCTTGGCTGAGTACTCATACATGAAATAAATTGATTAAGTCAAGTGAGCTACTGAATTCTTTCTAATTCCAAAACCCAATTGAACAGCTTCATGAAAAAAAGGACCAAAGTCTTACCACACAAATATAAAGTGATGGTAAGCTCAACTGCAGGTCAGCAGAGATAAAAGCAAGCAGCAGCTCACTCCACACTCAAAAGAGAACAAACGGTGGCGGTGACAGCAGCTGAAGTGGCACCATTTTGGCAGAACTTTACTGGAGGCTACCAGCATTGTGGCTTCCTCGCAAGACCAACAGAGACACCAGCGACCTGTTGTGAATCCAGCAACTGCAGAATAGCAGCAGTGAAGGTGAGAAGCAACTTGCTCCATGCGCGACACAGACCCAAACTGCTGAATTGGCAGAAGCAGCAGCGGCACCATCTTGGTCAGACCACACCGGTGGCTACTGGCATTGCAACTTCTGCAGGCCACCAACAAAGAAGCCAGGGACCTGTTGTAAAACCAGCACCGCAGAGCATCAGCAACAAAAGTAAACAGCAGTTCGATCCACGCTCGGTAGAGTCCCCACTGCCCGGAGGCCTGATCAGGACCTGCGGCAGCAGCTGAGCCCACCTCCTCCCCCAGAGATTAAGAGCACCGCTAAAGTAGACCATAAGTCAACGAGCCCCCCCAGGGGGAGAACACCCAGAGCGGCCACAGGGACTTGCGGGGTCTGAGACTGTGCAGATTGCCCCGGTGGAGGTGGGAGTGGGGTCTGCTGTGGGATGCTATAGATGTGTGGATAAGCAGACAGTCCCTGGTGACATTCGGGTGGGACAGACTTGCAGCCCGTGGGTTGCAGTGCCCTTATAGAGTCCCCGGGGATCACCACAGGATCTACATTTGTGGTACTTGGAGAAAATTGGACCAAACCAGCCCTGTCTGTGGAAAATGGGGAGTTCTATGTTTTCATAGAATCAGGTCAAAGCAACATCCACCACTTCTGTAGGCAAAGAGAGACACAAGCCCGGGGCCGCATGCTGGTGACACCTGCCATAGGTGTAGACAGAAAGAGACATAGGGACAGCCCAAGTGGAGACTGCAGAGACCCACGCTTGCAGTAGAGAGGAAATAGCAGCACTGGTCACCTGCACAGGTAATGAGAGGCACCAGGCAAGGGTCCCAATCACTGAAGACCAAGAAATGGGCCTGCCAATTCACATTATACCAAGCAAGTGAGAATAACAATTCAGTAAAGGCTATTCACCTTTAAGGCTCACCTAGTAGCAAGTATCTACCTCCAGAATAAGAAACTATAAAGGGAGAGAGATTAGACATAGGAAGACTACAGAGAGAGAGAGAGAAAGAGAAAGTGCTACCAAAAGTAACAAAGGTATAAACATAAGAAACCTGAAATCATGAAAAGGAAGAATAGCAAAGAAACAATCAGCTCCCATAATCCCAAAACACCAGAACCCACCAACACAGAAGTGCAAAGATTGCCAGAAGGACAATTCAGAACTTTAATAGTAGAAATGATACAGGATTTCTAAAAAGAATTCAGAGAGAGCCTGAAAGCATTGAAGGATCAAATAAAGAATCTGACAACCTGAACAGAAATCAAAAGGAAGCTCTGAAGGAGGTGAAGGATGCAATAATTGAAATGAAGGCATCAATACAGACCATCAACAATAGACTAGACCACATGGAAAACAGAATCTCGCTCTTAGAAGATGACCTCTCCAAAAATGAATGCATAGTATATAAATGACAAAAAACAATTCTACAGCATGAATTGGACATTGAAGATATCTCAGTCAGTCTTAAAAGAGCAACCCTAAGAATAATAGGCATAGAAGAGGGAATAGAAGGTGAAATCAAAGGAATCAATAATCTATTCAGAGAAGTTATATTAGAAAACATCCAAACATAGAAAGAGAGGTTGACACACAGGTACAGGAAACATATAGAACCCCTATTAGACAAGATCAGAGAAGAGGTTCACCACACCACATAATAATCGAATTGATTAATGTAGAGGCCAAAGAGAGAATCTTAAAGGCAGCGAGAGTAAAAGACCAAGTAACATTGAGAGGCAAATCAATGAGAATCACTCCCGAACTTCCAAACCAAGTCATGAAAGCCAGGAGGGCCTGGAGCGATATATTCCAAACTATGGAAGAAAACAACTTCCAGCCAAGATTTATCTACCCAGCAAAGATATATATCAAATTTGATGGGGGAAATAAAAACCTTCCATGACAAACAGAAGCTGAAAGACTTTATGTCTTCCAAACCAGCACTAGACAATACTCAAAGAGATTAATTACAAAGAAGAAATAAGGAAACATCAGAACCAGAGAAACAGTGATTTCCATCAAACAAAAAACTGGGCAAAGAACAAACACTACCTCAAACAGAAATTAATACTCAAAATGTTAGGAATTAAAACCCATCTCTCAATAATCACACTGAATATAAATGGCCTCAACTCCCCAATCAAAAGACATAAGGTGGCAAAATGGATTAAAAATAACAAACCATCTATATACTGCCTGTAAGAAGCACATCTTACAAGTAAAGATACACACAAACTAAAGGTGAAGGGGTGGAGCAAGGTAATCCACACCAATGGAACGCGAAAACAAGCAGGAGTAGCAATTATGATATCAGACAAATTAGACTTCAAACCTAAACTCATCAGAAGAGACAAAGAAGGTCATTTCTTATTGTAAAATGAGCAATCCAGCAAGAGGATATAACAATAGTCAACATTTATGCCCCAAACATAGGTGCAACCACTTTCATAAAAGAAACTCTTCATGACATTAAATCACACATGTATCCCAACACAATAATATTGGGAGACTTCAACACCCCTCTTACACCACTAGATCAATCTTCAAGACAGAAGGTCAGTAAAGATGCCTCAGAACTAAGGAACACCATAAACTAAATGGACCTAGTAGACATATACAGAATATTCCACCCAACTGCAGCTGAATTCACATTTTTTCCAGCTGCTCATGGAATCTTCTCTAAAATAGACCATATTCTAGGCCATGAAGTGAGTACTAGCAAGTTCAAAAAATGTGACATAATCCCCTGCATCTTTTCAGACCATAGTGGAATGAAACTAGAAATCAACTATA